>NW_020769322.1:2925965-2982862 GCF_900518735.1 Pseudonaja textilis | reverse complement strand
TGTGTGTGTGTGTGTGTGTGTGTGTGTGTGTGTGTGTGTGTGTGTGTATACAGTGGAACCTTCAATTGCAACTGCAATCCATTCTAGGACTATGGTTGCAACCGGAAGCATGACCGTCTGTGCATGCATGGACAAAAAAAAATTGGTGTAGAAGAGGAAATTGCCGCGGTAATTTTCAGGTTTGCTTGGTTGCCATCGAAGAACTGTTCGCGACCAGAAGCAAAACTGTTCTGAAAAATTCTGGTTGTCATCTAATTTGGTCACAAACAGAAGTGTTCGCAACCCAAGGTTCCACTGTATATGTATGTGTGTGTGTGTGTGTGTGTGTGTGTGTATGTGTGTAATCAGCAAGGTAATTCTGCAAATCGATAAGATGCTTGTCTTTTAGTCTACTGAACACCTGGGATTCCATATAATAAACCATCACCATTAGTGTCTTCTAAGACCTACCATTCAAATTCAGGAGAAGTAACTATTCAAAGGAAAAGTTTAAAACTTCCCTAATTGGCCAGTTCTTTGAGAGTGGTCTACAGATAATCCAATTTCATCCTAGTCACTAGAAAAACTTAATTTCGTATCTGGATCTAACAGGTTGACAGGTGAACAGTGCAGGAGGAAGCCATATCACAAACCATGATTAGAAAACAGAAGACTAAAATCAAACCTTAAATAGTTTGATTCCGATGTATTGTCAAATATGATCTGCTGTTAAGGCTGGAAATTTCAATCAATTTTTGGTGACCCAGCTTGATCAAATCACCAAGTATGAAATAATCCATTCAGAAATAGATTAAAGCTTTTGGAAAATAGCTCAGAAGAGTAAGAATGTTTCCTCTGTCTACCTGTATAAGTTAGCACCCTATTTGATTTTTATGTCAAATGTTTTACATAGTCACAGCAAATATTTGAAATGTAATTTCATTTATCTTTTTTTCTCTTCTTAAAAGTTTACCTATTTCCTCTGCAATCTTTTGTCTCTGGGATTTCTCTTTCACTGAAAAAACTATTCTTCGCTTCTCATCATCATCCTCATCATCACTGGCATCGTTTTCATCTTCTCTCACAAGACGCCCTTTACCAGGATCATTATCAAGGGGAAGAAAGTCACCAAGTTCACGAGCCATTTGGCGCTTTTTCCTAGCAGCATGAATAAAAGCAGCATCTGGAATTTCTCCTGAGGGGGAAAAGAGTTAAGTTTTAAGTTAGCAGTTACATTTGGGGTCTACTTGTTACACTGCAACTCTAACTGAAAATCTGCATCAGAAAAACAGGCAAGTCAGTATAATTTTTCTATCAACATGACTGGCATCAAATGCCAGTCAGCTTGTCCCCTCCCATTGCTTTCTGCCTCAGCAGTCATTCCCTCATTTTCTTTCAACAGAGAACTAATACACTATTTGCAATTCTGTGGATATGTAAAGATCTAAAATTATTTTAATATTGCAGAATAAACAGTCATAAAAAAGATAACATATCAGATCTGAAAATAGAAAATTTAGTATCAAACAAAAGGTTTAAGGAAATAATTTTGAACACATTGAATAGAAACAAAAATTTCGGCTGCCTTATGACTCACTACATTGTTCCTCCTGGGAATAAATTGTTTGGTATTCATAGTTTCTGATATTCAATGTGCCTCCCAGAACCAATTAATGATGAATACCGAGGTACCACTGTATACAGAATTACAACTAAATATATCCAAAGTAAGAAATAAAATATTTAGCTTTTTAAATTAGTCAAAATGGACAAAACCACAGAAAAACATACCAACAGAACTAGAAACACTGATTTTCTGGAAACAAGGATCTCTTCTAAAAGTACCCTATTAAGGTAGTCTGTATTGATTTACATTATTTTTACCTGTCAAGCAAGGAAGAATTATTCAACCCCTGAAAAATATGAAGGGAAATGGGCTAACCTGGACGAAGAACATTTAGAGATGACAAGGCAGTGGAAAATGCTCCTGCAGCTTTTGCTTTTTCTTCTTCCTTCTCACTTTCAACTTCCATTTCTTCTTCTCCTTGTTCACTATTTGCAGCCCCATCTTCCTGAACTGTATCTTTAAAAAGTCCTAGTTTGTCTGCAATTTGTTCATCTGTAAAACAAATCTATTCAGTACTTCAAAACTCCTTATGGAAAAGTTATTTATACATACTACATTTACACATTTCACTTTATTACAGTGAAGCATTAAATTCAATTCATTAAAACAACATACATTGCATATATGTGTTCACTAAAATATGTTTTTACAGAAGTGAAATAATTGTCAAACATATTTCAATTCCCCTGAAAATTTGTTTGGGCCTTCATGAACCAAGGTAACCAAAAATTTCACCTACTCCCCATTGTAGAATCAGACTTCTGCCTTATTATCTGTTGCAGAAAAGTTAGGGCAAGAGATTCAGTTGATTTTGACAGATGGGATGCAACAGGAATTAATTAGTAGAAATATCTTTGACTGTGCCCAATTAAGAGGCAATACAGTCTGCTTTATAATTTATTCAAAGTGTTCTCTCTTTTATAATTTATTTCCCAACCCTCCAAGTTGAGGACAGCAAATGGGAGATTTCCAATGCACAGCAGAACATGGATCCAACCCATAAGCAATTTTATTTTGTGAATGGGTGTGCATTATATTTTCAAATTATATACATTAAAAATAGAAAAGAAATCCTAGAGTCCCTGAAAATAATACTACAGCTGATGACATATTATTTATCTTTTCTATTGCTATTCCTCCATAATAGTGTATTATTATTTAAAAGAATGCTATATTATAAAGATTACAAAAAAGATTCTGTTTATCATATTTAGCCTCAAATCTATTCCGATGGTGAAAAAAACTGTATAGCTGCTGTTTACAGATATTTGAAGCCATGTTACCATATATAAATTAGGCATAAGTCTTTGGATGATACATTCTTAGTATTCTTAATAAGGGTTTATCAAAGGAACTAATATGTCAAGATGTCATTAAATTGAATAGTCCTAAAATTTGGAATGCATCAACCAATGAACAATGGCTCTATTGTGAGTGGATTACAAGAAAAAGACATGTTCTCAGAAAGACACTGAATTTCAAAGATTGGTTTAAAGAAATGTGTACACTTAGCACTTGAATTGGCTCTTTACTGATGCAATGGAAAAAACCCAGACACTATGATCCCATGTGGTCAATACCTACTTGGTTAAACAATTTAAACATTGAACTGTAAGAGTTTTAAAGTTTGTAAAACTTTATTTTAAATGTTCAAAATATGTTTTTTCTGTATTTTGGAATTCTAAATTTTATTTGTTGTCTCTTTTAAGAAGAAACATCATTCTTTAAAAATATTGCCAGTACGTCATGAACATATTCCTGTCTTTCCTGTCTTGTAAAGTTCAAAGTCCCATGAGACAACAAATATCTATATGGTATCCTAACATGAATAGAGAAACAACACAAGATAACAAAGATTTCAATCTGTTACAATTCTATTTTGGGAGTAATTTTTAAAAATGATGTGATTAGCTTTTCTGCAAGCTCATTGGCTCTTACCACCGAATATCGATTATCAGCCCAGTTATTCTTGGAGCACTGAGGTCAAAAAGCAAGGGAGCCAAAAACTAATACTAAATTACAATTGTTTCCATGGTCAGAATACCAGAACATTGCAGCAGTTTATAGAAGAACTGCTGAGAACACAGTCAATTCAGAAAGTTCAAAGCACAAAGCAAAATATATATATATTTTTGCCTCATGCAACTTATATAACTAAGATTACCATCTGCTGAAGAATTTGTTTCTGGTTTTGTCTTTGATTTTTCAAGATCTTCTTTATATTCTTTCTTGAGCAGCTTTACTATCTTTTTGCTGTAACTTGATTTCTTCACTTTAAAAACTTCTGTTTCTTTGATAAAACAAAAAATAATAAAATAGTTAAATTTGAAGCAGAATAACTACTAATAATTTTAACAAACAGAAATTCTGAAGCCACAACTACTAACGCAAGCCTGAAGATGTCCTGATTCTGGCCGAATGCAGAATGCCAGATTTCTCCGAGCAAACTGTGAGGTTTCAAGTGAATTGCCAAACCTTCCACTAGGGATGTGGAAAATTCACTAATTTAGGTACAGAACATTCAAGAGTGCACAGACCGGCATTTTTCAGAAAAAATACACTGAACCACTGAGGCGTTTCAGACATATTCTATGCAAAGCAGCCTTTTTCAGGGCTAAACCATCCTTAGGACACAACTGAATAGACCCCTTTCATTTTTAAAACTTTATTTCGAAACATCAAATTATCCGAAAACAACATGGTCTGGTTAGAGATTGGGCATGATTAAGTGGGAAACGAAACTCTCAACACTTTTACAAGCTGTTCCATTTCCAGAAGAACAAATATCACATATATACGTACTAGTTACTTTTCACTCTGCTGTATGCAGAATGCAATCTTCCCCATCCATCTCACGTGCAGCAAAAGGCAGTGCCTTTATTCTAATGTAGAAAGGTGTTGGGAGAAATCACATTTTTATTCTTTCAGCTAGAAAAGACAATCTCCTATTTTACTTGGAACACAAGGAGCCCTTCTAGCCATCATATGAGAGAAACACTGGAAGAAAGGCTCCTTTTCTTCCTTAATAAAGTCAGGGACGTGTGAAGCCAAAGAAAATTCTAAACTAATTAATCCATTTTATGAGGAGAAGAATAAACTTGCTTCTATTTGTGTAATTCATAAAACATGGATTCATTAGCTACTCTCATTTGCTAAACTCAAGAAAGAAAGGTACTTCCTTGTCTTAAATCAATTTATCTTAAACTGCTTTAGGTTGTAAATTACTAGAGACTGTAAGCTGCTCTTGGTAGTCTCTCTCCCAGTATAGCAACTGAGATGAGACGTAAATATGGGAAAGCATAAGAGGTGAAGGAGAATGAAGGTGTTGAAGAAAAAGAATTAATTCTCCCAAGATTGCTAGTCAATAGGTGAATAATAAAATTAGACAGTACTTATAAAGCTATAAAATAATATCTGGAAAGTCATTTTCATGACTCTTCACAAGAAACTTTTGCAATTGAAAAATTTACTAACAATTGCTTTGACTCTTGTTGCTTAGTACAACCCACAAAAATTATATAGTTTTAAAAATGTAGTACTTAAATGATTATTTTGGACATTTACAATGTAGAAATACGATTCTTAAAATGGATTCCACAAGTGAGGTATCAAAAAAGTTAAGTTTTTCAGTTCCTACTTCCCTAACCTAAAGAGATAAAAAAATGTAGAGAACACAGTTTTCAGGATATATCAGGTTACGGACAGGTGATACAGAAACATCAGATCTAACAGAACATTATTGAGGAAAGCCTAGAAACATGAGAGTATATAAGCCAGGACAATAAATCCATTAAGGACTACCAGAAATAATGTATCTTTTTTTAACTGACTTTATATTCCTTTTAACAATCTTGATCCTTAGGCCCTTCAAATAATGGCTTAGAACTTTATTTTTCTTTTTTCCTTTATCCCTTCTCACAAAATTCTTCAAAGCTTAATAAGCCTCTTTTGTGAATCCAATATAGGAAAATTACACAGGTCACTCTCTTGGTTTATTTTTATCTCTTTTAATTATTAAGACATAAGTCGGTTTCTTTTGTATGTCCAATGTAACATATTTTTCGGTAGCATGCTTGCAGCCTGTTATTTTTAAATCCAGTTTCAGACCAGTCTCAATCTTGTCAGTTACAACTTGTTCCTCTTCCATTAATTACACCTTAAACATTCTGTCTATAAAGGTAGGCACTCTTAAAAGTAACTTCTGGGTCCGCTGTTCAAAAATATCTTCAATACGTCCAATTTAAAATATTTTGCTTTATTTTGTATTTTTGAGGCCAGAGACACTACAGCAAAATCTGATCAAGTTCAACCCTACATTTGCATACACCTAATGGAATTTGCCAAACTAAACTGCCTTGCCAAACCACAACCAACTAACCCGAAAGAAATCCCTAGCCTGGGAGACAATCTACAAAACTTAAACATTTCCACGTTTGATATATAGTGTGCTGTTTTCTAAATGGGGATGCTTCCAAATAATGTAAGCTTGGGAAAAAGACCAAAATAAATATAAGGAAATATAAATATGTATCAAATAAGTATAAGGTAAAAGTCAAGAGTAGACGTGGATTGTTTGGAAAAGTCTAATGGGCCACAATTGAGACCAACATTTTTGTCCTTCAGTAAGACATTTGTTAAGTGAGTTTTGCCCCATTTTGTGATATTTCTTGCCATTGTTGTTGAGTGAATCACTAAAGTCAGTGGCCCCCAACCTTTTTTGTGCCACGGCCCGGTACTGGCATCACAAAATGATCCGTGGCACGGTACCGGCATCAGCACGCATGACAAGGCAAGGCGAGCCAAGCAACTGGCCAGCCAGCTGTCCCCCACTTCTCCCCGCCACCTTCAACTCCTCCTTTGTACCTTTGTCGATGGGCTTCGCTTCGGGACGGCTTCAGGATGGTCGCTCGGCTCGCCTTGCCTTGGGTGCTGAAAGAATCCTCGCGCCTTAGTTTCGTTCGAAGCCCCCCCCTCGATGAAACCAAGGCACGAGGATTCCTTCAGGAGCCAAACGCCGCTTTCCAACCAGAAAAGCTCACCCAGAAGCACTTTCTCATTGAAACAAGATGGCGGCGCCCAGCAAACCGGCGGCCCGGTAGGAAATGTTCCACGGACCGGTACTGGTCCGCGGCCCAGTGGTTGGAGACCCCTGACTAAAGTCGTTAATTTAGCAACACGGTTAAGTGAATTTATCTTCATTGCTGGTCAGAAGGTCACAAAAGGTGATCCCATGGCCCTGGGATGCTGAGACCATTGCAAATATGAGTCAACTGCCAAGTACCTGAATGTTGATGACATGCAATGGTCTCTGAGCGTGAAAACGGTCATAAGTCACTTTTTTTAGTGCCGTTGTATAAACGAACGGTTGTAAGTCGAGGACTACCTGTACCTCTGAATAACGAGCTCGTCGAGCTTGAACGTGACCAGCATATAAGCGCTTGTTTGCCGGGTGCAGGGCGAGGGAGAAAAAAAAAACCGACGCACCAGGCCCCGGAGGACAAAAGAAAAAGAGCTCCTGCAAAAGAAGCCGGCTCGACGCGTGCTTACCCTCTTCCTCATCCTGGAAGCTGAGCAGGTTGCGGCTTCCGCGGGGCATCCCAGGCGGGGCTCCCGATTCTTTGCCCCTTTTCCGCTCCTTCGGCTTAGAAACCGCAGGCACGTGCCCGTTGTTTCCCAATGGCAGCTGCTGCGAAGGCGGCGGCGGCGGCGGGAGAGGGACAAGCGCAATCGGGGGTTGCGGCGGCTGCAGTTCCGGGCCCGGCAAATTGGGGCCTCCCCGGCCCATCACCTCAGCACTGCTAAAAGCGAAGCCTCCGCCGGAGGAGGGGGCGGAGGAGGAGGAGGGGGAGACCAGAGGGACGCAACCGATCGGAAGAGGCAGCAGCGGGGGCTTAGGGGCTGGTAGCTCAGGTTCTGCCGCAGGCCCATCACCTCCTGGCGGCGGCGGCGGCGGCAGCAGCTGCGACGGTAACGCTTCATCTCGCTCTTCGTCGTCGTCCTCGGACTCGTTCCGCTTCCGCACATTCACGCGCCGTGCCTTGCGGAACATTCTTCTTCAACAAACCGCCGCCGTTGCGGGAAGGTTTGAAGAAGAATCGGGGGCGGCGGGGGGGGGGGAAGACAAGCGCGAAAACACCAAGTACCGCAACGGCACCGAGAGCGCGCACGCTACGAGTCACTCCACGCTCCCTCCCCGTTGCTGCAGCAAGAGCAGCGTCACAGCCTACGAGTCGTCATAGCGCCCTCTACCGTACACCGCCACATTTGACAATTTTTCTCTTTGATGTCATGGGCAGAGGCAGAAATATCAGACAGGGCTCTGCAGTCGAGTTCGCCTTGTTGACTAGAGCGCCTCGTTAGACCATAGATTGAGGCAAGAGTCACCGCCGAGAGGGTAATTGGAGAAGTCGGCCATTTTGGGACTGGAAAAAAAAGACGTAGGGGAGGAAAGGGGAGGAAGGCCTGTGACGTGAATGGCCCCTTGGTAACGGGTGTGGAAGGGCGGGAAAGTCACCAGTGTATAGAAATGTCCGAAGGGTGGCGAAGTTGCCGTTGTGATCGATCGATTAGTCTTATACTAATAACGAAATGAAAAATAAAATAGAATATTCTTTATTGGCCCAAATGTGATTGGGCACCCAAGGAATTTATCTCCGGTAGATAAGCAACAAAGTGATTGACAATTCATACATAAATCATAAGATACAATCACAAGACCTAAGATACAACCAACAAATGATAGTGAAAAGATACTAATAGGAGTAGGTAATAGGAAAGGTTGAGGAAAAACAAAACTCTTGGGAGATTTTCGAAATATCGTTTGGTTTAATAAGCTAAATAACATACAATATATTTCCGGGCAAACAGCAAGGGATTTTACAAATTACTGGGAACAAAATACACTAAAATCTTGGCTTAATGGACTTGTTAGAGCTGATAAAATTTGGTTTTGACTTCATTGTCATTTAACTGAGTAATGTTCATTAAATCGATGGCATATTTGGTATATCAAGTTTTTGCTGCAACAATTGCCATACACATCAATTTTGTAATGCAGATGGTGTAACGTCAAATTTAATGAAATCTCTTTGCAACAATAGGTTATATTAAAATTTTATAATATACTATTGGTTTGGTGGGGAGTTACCTTTGAATCAGTTGTCCCAACCAGACATCCCATTCAGTTGTCTCAGCCCTATGGAGATTGAGAATTGAGAAGATGGATGAGTACAAGGAAAAATGATTGTGTTGTTTTGATATCCCAAAATGAATGAGAATTGTAATGTGCTGTATCCTTAAGAAAAAAAATCCACTTATTTCTACTACATGATTTATGCATACATCATGAGAAACTAATGAATATAATAGAAAAATATGTATGACACAATAAGGAGAAACAATATCATGTGCATAGCTATTATCTAATTGCATGCTGGTAAGGCCATGAATCATTGTTTTAAGTTACACCTGGCATGCTAGCAAAAGAAAACAAAAAAGAAGATAAAGAATAGTCACAGTCCTATCTGATTAAAGATAAAACTCTCAATAGAATAATTTACAGATCCATTACAATATGCTCTGGTGCTTTTCTATGAAAAACAAGTTTGTCTCATTATTTATTGTATCATGTTACCCAATATTAAATGCAGTGAGGAATACAGTTTGTTGTACAGTTCGTTTTTAAAACAAATAAATTGCTGTTTCTCATTCATATTATAGCTTTTTCACTTCTTTAATAATACTTGGAACCCTGCTTTTTTATTACTAGGGGGCAGCAGACTCTTAGTTGCTGATTATTCTGCTATTTGACCTTAACAGAGTAGCATAATATAAGAGATTTAGCAATCAGATAAGATTTTTATGCAGTATAAATAAAATCTTTGAGAAACAATTTCATACAATGTAGTTAAATCCCACAAGCAACCCAAGAAAAATCAATGGATATTATTAAAATGTTTAAATAATGGATATTATTAAAACATTTAGAATGGCAATTGAAAATATAATGAAACTGTATGATAAAATGAATTCAATTTTTAACAAATAGTTAAACACAAGACACAAGAATAGGAAGAATTATTGACTTAATAAGTCAATTATTGACTTATTAATTCAATAATTATTGAATTATTGACTCTAAAATATACGCCAAATGATAACTTAAAGGAAAATTGGTACCAAATATTTTCAAATAATATACAACTCTCAATAGTACCTGAGAGACAGATCATACTACAACAAATGCTTGAAATGCTATGAAATAGAAGGAACTCTTTATTACATGCGCTGGACATGTAAAATAATCCCAAACAACTAGAAAGATATACAGAGTACAATGCAGAAAATTTTGGAATTTAAATTTGTAATGAAATTACCTTTTTTTTACTAGGTATAACCTCAGAAAAAAATCAGCAAGAAACAATGAGATACATGGTTACAGCAACAAAAATAAATTTTGCATAACATTGGAAGAAAAATATAGTAATGACAATATCTGATTGGGAATATTTTTATCGATTGGGAGCTTAAATTTTGAAAATATGCTGCAAAACTAATATACATACACAATAGAGGTTTAATCAAATTTAAGCAAGAATGGTTTCCATATATACAATACAGCACACAGGATGTCAAATAGAAACGCAGTATGGCTACTAATATGTACAATATTATAAATTAGCATATCTACAAAAAGTGAATAGCAATAGCACTTAGACTTATATATACCGCTTCACAGTGCTTTACAGCCCTCTCTAAACTGTTTACAGAGTCAGCATATTGCCCCCACCGATCAGGGTCCTCATTTTACCAACCTCAGAAGGATGGAACGCTGAGTCAAGCTTGAGCTGGTGGGAATTGAACTGATGAATAGTTAGAAACCTAATAGCTTTTTTTCTATTTTCCTTTAAAAAAAAATTAAAGGTTTTTTCATTCCTGTTAAATTGGTATCACTTATCTACAGTATTTTTCTTTACTTTTTTCTATACACAGACATACCCAAAGACATATACATACAGTATGTAGCAATCATACAATGGAAATTTCAGTACTAAGTAATCAGCTCAAAACTGAAACTTTCATTGTACAATAAATACTTTGATGTAATCAGCCATTTTTTCCTAATATCCTAAGTTTTTTATGAAGACAAAAATATGCGTATAATATTGATTTTTATTTCTAATAGTCTTTAAGTTTTTAAACAATCTGTCAATTTTATTAATACTGTACAAATATTATATCAAATATCAGGATTAACAACAATATAATGTGGGGGGAAGAGAAGAATGTATGGATAAAATAATCCATGGGAATAATTGGAAATTTGATCATTCACTTTTTACTGTGTTTAGGATTGTAAAAAATATCTCAACGAATATTACTAAGTTAGTGGAATTAAAAGAAAATTCTTAAATCATACAATTGGAAGAAACCTTGATGTTTAGTTTTGTTGTTTTTAAAATATTTCCTTTTTGCGAGATTGATATTTCTAATGTCCTCAATCATTCATGTAACATATTAACAAATCCCTTTACATACAGTACAGTTAATAAATCTGTCAAATATGACACACATGTACACTTAATCATGGTAATACAATTCACCTGTTCATGTTATACACAAACGTTGAATTTTTACCTATGCATATCACTAAAGTAAGTACACTATATCACATAAAGTGAGTTTAAGGCATCCCATCTTTAAAAGTTTGGCAGGGTATGGAATACTTCTTTGGTGTTTATTTATTTTTCAAATTTATGTAGGTGTCCATTTCGCAAAAGAAGTGACTCTGGGCAGTGTACAACAAAGTTAAAAAACAATCATTCACAATTGATGATGATTAAAAACATTAAACCTTTTTCTAATAACATTGCACATTTTTATTTGTTTACATTATTGTGGTATAAAATGCAATTTCTAGTGTTCAGTTCATTGCATATCTAAATCATAATTCAAAATTTATGCTTAATTCTAAAATAGGATTGTTTTCTCTGTGCTTCTATCTGTAATCAATACAATAATATTTGAATGTAATGCATTAAGACAGAATAACAGAGTTGGAAGGGACCTCGGAGGTCTTCTACTTCAATCCACCACTCAATACAATTTTAGCAAATGGCTATCCAATCTCTTTTTAAAAGCCTCAGTGATGGAGCACCCACAACTTCTGAAGGCAAGCCATTCCACTGCTTTATTGTTCTCTATCAGAAAATTTCTCCTTATGTTTAGGTTGTTTCTTTCCTTGATTAGGTTTCCATCCATTGCTTTTTGTCTTTCCTTCTGGTGCTTTGGAAAATAGGTTGACCCTCTCTTCTTTGTGGCAGCCCCTCAAATATTGGAACACTGGTATCGTGTCACTCATAGTCCTTCTTTTCACTAGACTACCCAAATACTCCAACTGTTTATATTTTAGCCTCCAGCCCCCTAAATCATCTTGTTCTTCTTCTCTGCACTCTTTCCAGAGTCTCAACTGGACACTCTTTTTATATTGTGGTGACCAAAATTAGATGCAGCATTCCAAGTGTGGTCTTACCAAAGCCTTATATAGCAGTACTAATGTTTCATATGGTCTTGATTCTATCTGTCTATTAATGTAATCTAGGATTGCACTGGCTTTTTTGGTGGCTACCACATACTGCTGGCTCATATTTAAGTGATTATCCACTATGATTCCAATTCCCTCAATAGCAGGGATGTCAAACTCATGTCACGGCAGCATCATGTGATGTATCAGGACTTTTTTCCCCTTCACTAACCCGGGCATGGATGTGGCCAGCGCATCTGGCCCATGGCCCGGGAATTTGACAACCTGCTGTATAGTTTCTGCTGTTGAGTCAACGACATAGATCCTAATCCATTAGTTCTTGACATTTTTCTGGGAAATATAAGTTATGAACGCCATAGGAGATTATGCTGGATTTCTGGAAACACAGAGAGCAACTTGCCCCACTGTATATCAAAGGGGGCTGTGTGGAGGGGGTTTCCTCTTTTAAATTCTTGAGAGTGCTTATTAGTCAAGACCTCACCTGGAAATACAACTCATCCCCGGTGGTTTGGAAGGCTCAACAGAGACTTCATTTCCTTAGAGTCCTGCAGAAAAATCAGGTGGAAGAACAGCTGGTGACCTTTTTCTATCGGTCTACAATAGAAGGTGTCCTCACATGCTGTATAACAGTATGGTACGCTGGTTCAACAGCTGCGGACAGGAAAGCACTACGGAGTGATAAATTTGGCACAAGAAACCATTGGTTGCCCCCTAACATCACTGGACAACATCACCAAGTCTCACTGTTTCAGCAGAGTAAGGAAAATACTTAGGGATGATTCACATCCCGGTCAGTGTCTTTTCTCATTTTTACCATCGGGCAGAAGACACAGAATTATAGCCAGCCAGACAAATAGGTTTAAAAACAGCTTTTATCCATGGGCTGTGAGACTCCTAAATACAGCTACAATCACTCCATGCATACATGGAAACATATGACTGGTTTCTCCCTAATTACTTGTATAAGGACCATTTTCTGTAAAGTGTACAATGAAACCTGCTGAAATTTTGAAATCTAGACTTTAAAAAAACATTTTAGGGATATTATTCTTTAATTTAAAGGATTTGTTAGATCAGGGTAATTATCTTTAGATGGTTTCCTTTTAGTCTTGCCTGATTTATCAAAGGTGTTTTCCAGAATTAGAATAATCTTTCCAGGACTGGGATACTTGCTAGGAATTACTATCAAATATATTGTATATTGTGTGTGTGTATACACATACTTGAATTTATTTTCTGGCCAGTATAAAAATAGAGTGCCAATTTTGTGATTAAAGGCATCAGGCTAGAAATTGGAACTGTATGAATTCTAATCTGACCTTGGACACAAAGGATCCCAACAGTCACCAAGGCTGGGTGACTTTGGGTCAGTCACTCTTTCAGTCCTAGGAAGAAGGCAATGGCAAATCACTTCCAAAATTTTGCCTAGAAAACTATAGGGACTTGTTCAGAGTAACTGCCAGACATCAACATCAACTCCCAAGGTACACATACAAAGTATCAGAAATGCTACATTTCTCAGAAGAATTTAAATATTATCCCCCATATGCCTATATGGAACAAATTAGCCAACATTTTTTGTATAACATGGATTGAACAATTATTGTTTATCAGAGTTAAAGCCTTGGTTCTGGGATTGAATTAAGCTAGAATATTCTATAGCATTCTGTAAATTATATTGAAATAGGAGCTATTAGGACTAAAGTTTATTCATCTCCCTGTTGTTGTTGTTCTTGTTGTTGTTATTTGTAATATAAAGAGCAACAGAAGTTTACTTTCTACAATATCTCAGGATGCCCAATTTATAATGTTTACATTATAGAAATGGCCAAGAGTTGTGTGTTAATAAATGAATGTTACGATACAACTTTTGTTACTTGGAATAAAAAAATTGTCCAAATATGGAAACTGGTTTGAAGTGTTAGAAATATTTTCTACACTGTATGCTTTCAATGGGCCACTGTCATTGAAAAGAGATGTGTCCAAAACAGCAACATGAGTAATCATGCTTTTGTCTTTGTATGGCATCAACTTGTTTTGGGCTCCATTGTCACAGCTAGTAGAGATTGTTAAACTTTGCTGTTTTAATTGGCCATTATTCTCGCTTCTTATCTGTAATTTTTGTAATCCCCAAATGGTCAAATATTTTGTTGTCAAAGGAATAGTGCCACAAAGTGAGAGTTTTAGATTGTGCACTGATGTAACATTTAACAGGATTCTCAACATATTAGTTTCAGTGAACCAAATTACCAAATTATTATAGTAGGTTTTGTCTGCTGTGTAGGGCAAAACAGTCATACAGTTACAAATTAGATTTGCTAAGCTATAATCACAGTCATTAATACTATCAGGGCACATGCATTTTCGAATTGTATTTTCTTTGGTAAAAAAAAGTGTATTATTTTTTTCACTGCACACAGAACTATCAACACAGAAGCTTAACAGACCAATCAAAAAAACATTATTCCTGTGGGCTGAAAAAGCCATAATTCTTATGGAGCTAATAGCTCTAGGACCCTCACTTACTTAAATCAGTGGAGGGGACATTTCATTCAGAAAACAGGTTTTGCCCCAAAGATTTCTATAACATCTTTTTATAAGTGGGGGCACAATAAAATGGTTGAGAGTTGGGATCAATAATTCTTGGAAAATATTCTACCTCTTTACAGCACAGAAATGGATTAAACCCAGGCTGAAATTCTTCTTTCCTTTTTGGAATTTTCTCATTTTTTGGTTTCTGCTTCCATTGGGACTGTTTCTAGTCTCATTTCTTGTTTTGTAAATTTGAGGGAAAGAATGATCTAATTCATAAGATCTTTGAAGGGATAAAAAATGTTGGATATGTCCAAGTATGAATGCAAAACTGTATTCCTTCCTCATAGGTTTCAGTATAACTCTCTTGCAGGCTTAAACATAATAATCAGATGAAAGATGTGCCTGGAACCAATTTTCCAGAACTTTCCTTGAGGTTCAGCTTGATGCATATTTGTTTGCCTGGTAATGCTCAGAGATGTACAGAGACTTTCTTTTATAGTGAAACATGTCTTACATAAGCATCAAGGACATATGCGGCCACTTCAGCGGACCTGAAAAACAAATAAGCGTTGTTTATTTATTATACTAATATTTCTATGCTACTCCATTCCAGATTGGCAGGATGTAAGAAAAGATAACGCATTAAAAACAGTAGAAGAAGAAAAAATTACAGTTAGTAAAGATGTAATCTTCAAAGGGTCTGCGTAAGATAACTTCAGAGCAAGGGACAGTGAACGCTGCTGTGGGCATCAGTTTTGCATCAATAGCATGGTAGTTGCACTGATTTTCTCACAGGCTGGTGACTTGCGGAATTCTCCAGCCCATTTCAGTTGCATTAGAAAACAGAGAAAGCCTTCCAGGAAAAAAAAAAAAGACAAGTTATCTACACTGCAGTTTTTAAAAAATAAAGTAGTAACCCACATCCAGCCATTTCCTAAAATAAAACAGTATCAACATTCTGTTACCTTATTTTCAATGTATTCTTGGAAAAGTTATGTGACTGAAAAATTTGTGACTGAATTAAGACAGCAGTGACATCCCTGATCTATAGTTTTTGATTGAAATATTTGGAATTGTGTTTTTCCTCTGCAGTCAAATTTCTAGTAATCAGAACTTGTTCCTATTACAATTATTTTTCAAAGAGGGTAATCTTCCACTTATGGATGACTGCTGATCCAAAAACTTTCATGAGATAGACGCTCGTTGTTTATGCAGGCAGATTTTGCAGCTCTTTTGTACACTTTGTATAGGTAATTTAAAAGGGAGTTGAGATTGAAGGTCACCATCTTCAGTCTCATTCCAAACAAGCAGCATCCCATACATTTCCAATTTTCTGCTGATCAAAGTACCATACTTACAGGAAACAATACCCATTTACAAGCTGGCTTCTATGAATAGGACTTATATTCTAAATCTGCAAGTATTCAAACTCTGTTTACCAAAAAAAATTACATTTTCTGTTCACACAGCAAATATTCTAAATTGAGAAAGACAATTTGGTGGCTATATGCCCCCAAGTGTCCTCAGGAGTCTTTACTGATGCCCTGCATGTTCCCTACTTAACCTGACATGCCTTAAGTTACAGAATACTGGGACTCATTACTCCTGAGAGAATGAAATTTGAGAAAGTTGTGGCAATTTCACTACCGCTTAGTTGCTGCTGCTTCAGTGCTGTCAGGCCGCTGCTGTAGTCATGTGGTCTTCAACATTCTGTGACAATTTTCCAGCCACTCGTGCAATCCTTCACTTTCCCAGCTACCTGTCTTCTGGCAATGGAAAGGGAGGAAAGAAAAGGATGGAATAGGAAAAAGGAAGGAAGGAACAGAGGAACAGGGAAGAAGGAACACCTGTGCACTCTACCTGGTCCATGCTGTCACCCGTGTGCCTTGTCCAATATGAGCAGAACATCATGCGCACCCCATTTAGCTTCCGTTTCTTGTACTGCCCTCTTGAGATTTCCCCAGCCTGTGTAGCAGAAGTGGTATTCAGTAAGTTCTGACCGATTCTGGAGAACCGATAGCTGAAATTTTGAGTAGTTTGGAGAACCAGCAAATGCCACCTCTGACTGGTGAGTTTACAATATCCTTCCCCTGCCATGCCCACCAAGCCACGCCCACAGAACTGGTAGTAAAAAAAAAAATTGAATCCCACCCCTGCTGTGCAGCACTTCCTCAATCCATATCTTCCCTCCTGTGCGCCTTCCATGATCTACAATTCTACATGGCACCTTTCCCGACTTGCATTCCATTTATGCTGTCCTGAAGCCAGTCAGCACTTCTCACACACTCCTGCAACCTTCCCCATGCACCCTTCCTAGCTACACTGACCTCTAGCACTCCTCTATGACCCGCAGGGGAAGAATAAAATGTTTTTGATTCATTTAAAAGTATTCTCTTCACTTTCTCTACACTATTGTCCACCTCTATATCATAGTGATAATGCTGTTTTTTAAAAACATTATGCAATCATAGCTATGCTTTTCAATATATATGCTTAAGTCATAGTTTAATTACACAATAGAGTTATTATGCTTAAAAACATTTAAAAATAACATTCTTTTAAAAATTAGATAAGATATATAGGAAAAAAAATAAGCCTCATATTTAGTTCCCGGAATTAGTTTTCTTTTAAATAAACTTACAAATGCCAATCGGTGATCACATTGCCAATGTTTGTTTTATCCAAGCATTTGGTATCATAGCAGCCTGTCACTCCTACGAAATATTTGTGCTGATACTGGAAGACTTTCAAGCTGAGATTGAGTAAGTTAGATATTCAAAGTTAAAACATTTAATATAAAATGCCAGGAACTGAAAGGCATGTTGCAAATATGGCAACTTAAGTGTTGTACATTGAAGTGGAATACATAACAAGGTGTCCTTCAATAGGCCATAAAATATATTTTTATAACACAAGTTTTAAAAATGTTTTGGTGTAGGGTTGATTGCTGATGCCAACAAATATAAATCTTAAATATTCATTTCAGAAGATCAGTGAAATAAAAATTTAAATTAGTAGGTATAGAGTTTCTGTGTGTTGAAAAATACTGCAACTGAACTGACCTTTTCACAATTTAATTATATTAAATACCATTTATATCAAAATACAGTAACTGTATTCAAATATAATCCCAAATTTTGGCGTATTCCATGAATTGAGCTCTGCTATTCTCATGAATAGCAGCTATTCTCATAGGAACCTCATCAAAGTTTGAAATCCCACATTTGGGTTCTTTGTATATTTGTAACATAGGCCAACTTAATTTGGGCAAGAAACAGAGCATCCTTAGTAATTTGTCAAGTCATTTAGCTGCAGACAAAGAAAACCTCCTTTCCTGTTCCCTCCCCCCCTCCCAAATCTGGTAGCTATAAGTATTTGTAGCTGTGGCTTAAACGAGCATAACCGATTTTCATCAATATAACTTCACTGCGGCATGTAAGAAAAAGTTTTGAAAGGTCAAAATCAGCACTCTGAATCTGGTTGGAAATTCCATCTGTTCTGCAGTCAATTGGAATATATTTCAGTTTTACTTTGCTTTTTCTTTTATGTTGTTGGAAGAATTTATTTACCAGTTTTCAAGTAATTCAAGAGAAGTAATATTAAAAATGTTTTAAAACTGGAATATGGTATCAATAATTCTTACATAATTTATTTTATTTCATTGTGATACTTGTGTCCATTCAATCATACCATAGAAAACAGTCTATGTATTGCATAATATATCTGCCTTTTATCATGTATTCAGGGCACAGTTAACAGGGTACCAACTTTATTTTTACTCTTATTATCTTAATACATTAGATAGACAGAAAAAAATAACACAACCCTACTTAAAGCTTATGTTGTTGAAAGCAGTCCAAATTAATCCATGATAGGTCTTACTGAGTTCAAAGGGACTTTCTTCCAGATAAATATTTTAGAAACTCTAGCTTTTACAATCAATTCAGTAATTTTTCAAATTTTTTATAAAATATTAATTTTAATTACAGTAATTTCCGAGCCAAATAACTGCATAGAATAGCATCTTTGACTATATTACATAGAGCTGGAAGCTGTATAAGTGAAACAATCCACAATCCTACTATTTTATTAGGGGGATCCTCTTTTACACCTGTGATTCTACAAACCGGGATGGGATTTTCTAAACAAGGTGAGATATGATATGGCAGGTTCCTCAAGGATAAAACGAGACACATTAGAACCTCAGATAACTAGTTTGGTACGCATCAGCCTGTGACTGATCTCAGCTGAACAGAGGAAAGTTGTCTCGGGCTAAATCTGTAGAAGACTGCTAAGGAAGTTAATGGAAAAATGTCTCCCATTTACTCTTCTTCCAGCAGCCTTTGTCCATATCCCTCAGCACTTCAAAAAGCTTTTTTGGTGGGGAGGGCAGTTGACTGCAGGATAGCGGTGATGGGATACAGGTTTTTGTTTCTATAAATCATCTTAAGCAACCATATATACATCCTACAGCAGTACTTCTGGACTGCTATTTATTTTACAAGGCTTTACATATGGAAGTGAAAGAAGCCTCTTCTTGTTCAGAAGACTTTATAAATCTTTTCATAGTAAAGCAGCACAAAACTCAAGATTTAGAATTACATTTCTACCGACAACAACAGTTTCTGGTTTACTGTGATGCAATGCTGCTGAGGTGGAACTGCTTATTTCTTAACACAAGCCAGTTGTCTCCTCTCTTTTTGAAATAACCAATGTTCACTTTTTGGGAATATAAAGAGTACTTACATTTGCAGCTTGTGAGAAGTTTCAATGTATGTTTCTTCTCTTTGTAGCTCTTGTTTTCTGTTGATTTCCCTTCCTTTCTTTTGACAGCCTGGCTAATCAGCAAGAATAAATGGAATGTGCGGCCTTGCACTTGCTGTTCTTTTATGTTTTCTGGAAGCTAGCGGCAACCCTAGTTGCCATGACAACCAGAACCAATGCTGGAAGCCTTCATTAATAATTAAATAAACCACATACCTGGTTTATTAATCCTTTTTGCATTCCTGATTGGGTGCTTCATGCCATTATATTTTGTCTTGGAAATAAATTCTAACAAAACAACTATGCAGTTTTGAAATGAAGTCTTTGCATTTTCTTAGATGTGTGTGTGTGTGTGTGTGTGTGTGTGTGTGTTAAGAGCAGCTTTTTCTTACCTGTTTTCTTTCAGACATATGCTAAAGATATAAAACAATAGTATAAATTGCCCATAGTATCATATTGATTGATACTATTTACTTGAAAAATATTCCTATATGTCTGGGTTGTGGACGCTTTCATAAACGTGTATACAGGATTTTTTGCTAACAAAACTATACAATCAGTTCAGATTTGTAATGCACATATGTTTGTGTCAAAAATAACTTTTAAAGGTGATTATTTATGTGTATGTGTGTAGAGGAAGATGTTACTATATAGTATTCTTGCGTTATAGCCATAGCTATTCAATTCTCTGGATCTTGTTCATGGTTTTTAAACTCACTTGCTTTAAGTCTTACTTCCACTGGGAACTTAAGGTCTGTGAATATAGGTTGGATCTAGCAGCATTTAAAATAGCTGGGGATGTTTTTCAATACCAGAGCTCCCCCTACTGATAAAAATGCTGATGATTTGAGTTGTTTTAGGAACAGATTGGATGGGAAGCCACTTGTTACTATTACCTGTTCCACCTACTTCAAACTAGCCATGTTTTCTTCTTGCAGAGAAGTATTGCTATTTTCAGCAAAAAGTCCCAGTTCTTTGCATTAGATTTTATGGGACTGGTACAGATGAGGAGTATGTATGTGTGAAAGGGAAAGGGAAGGAAATTGTATTTTTCCTCACTTACCCTATTAAGAGAAATTTCTCTAGTGGGTGATAAAACAAATGGAGCTTAATCAATCAGGAAATGTATGAAAAATAACAAAATACCTATCTGAGTCTCAAATGAGTATTGTTTAATGGTTGTGTTCACAAACACTTAATCAAACCATGCAGACTGTGCAGTCATATGAATGTTAAATGGGTTGATTATTATAAGAAGGGTATGCATGTATATGTGGCTTATTGTATTGTTCAAATTCCAATTCATTAATTAAAACTAAACGAAGCCAGACAATGGATTATTTCAGTAATGCCAAACAGTGCAAACTTACTGCAATGGGTTGTTGAGAACATTCAAGCTAAAAACAAATTTGAATGACAGTATTGAACATTCATGGCAGTCAACTCTATGATTATTTCTCCTTATACTGGAAGTGGTCCATTAAAAAAATAGGTCTGTCTTTCAAAAATTACATGTAATTGTCTTCCTGTTTAATCACTAGATTGGACAACCATTTGTCTGAAATGGTATAGGTTCTCCTGCTTGAGGAGGGGCTAGACTAGAAGGCCTCCAAGGTCCCTTCTAACTCTGTTTTATTCTATTCTATTCTTTTCTATTCTATTCTAGTCTAGTCTAGTCTAAAAAATTCACAGAAAAATGCTATTGCCTATTTTTTTTCTCCTATTTTGTAATATAAACTTTATATATTATGTAATAGATTGCATCTTGGACCCTGTTACCTGAGAATATATTTTAAAAAACAAACAGTAATATATTACAAAAGGGAACAAGAGAATTTCTGTAAAAAGATCAGCAAACAGATAACATGAGGGATAAATTGCAAAGAATTGTTAACTACAGAATTCATGAAAGCTTATCTTACACTGTTATCAAACAGAAGAACCCCTTAATAGCAGATTGAGGGAAGGGACACCTTTTTTTTTTTTTCCTGCAAAATATCTACCTGTTCAAATTCCCAGCTCTAGTCCCTCTCCCACTGAGTTTACTGTGTTATTCCAATACTTCTTAATATTTATTATGGCTAATTATATAATAATGCAGTAGTCTCTATATTCCCACTTCAGAGACATTTGCACCTTGTTGCTCATTATATATATAGAAATAAATTCCTAGGAAGATTAATTTATTGGTCCTAGAATAAATAATTCTTTCCCTTTTCCTTTAATATTTTGGATTTACAATTCCTTCAATTTATCTAACATGGAGGTGTTGATTAGGGAAGTATTTATTGTTTATCTCTAAAAGTATAGCATGCCAAAAAAATTAGACCAGCTCTACAGTAAATCACAGGCTGCTCCCCTCTGTACATAGATATGGTACTGAAATGCCAGTATAATAATTATAAAATTATTGTTCATTGGCAATAGGAAAACTGAAGGCATTATCAAAATAATATCTTTAGAGGGCACTATATAGCTTACTTTGGTTCCTTCAAAGTTTGGTAAGGCTGTTAAGGTAGTCTTGTTTCTAACACTCATACTTTCAAAAGAAAATATTGATAAAAATATACATTATTTTTTATATATCAGCATCATTTTCATCAGTATGTTTTTCATTCTTGGTTCAACAAGTACATTTGAATATTTATTCAAATCAACATTATATGGATCTTTTTGCTAAATTAGTTTTTTCTCCCTTCCTCTAGTTTGCTTATTTAATTACCATTTTGTATGTATGCATTTTTATTTTTATAACCACTATGGTATTTCTATTTTATTCATGTTGAAATTATTTATATTTCATTATACTGTATGATAAAAAAATTAAAAATGATGTTTAGTTGATTAATCTTAATGAATAGAATAAACAGATATGGATCCAGACATTTGTGTTAAGCAGATTAGGAATTTACAGTATATTTGTGGTGTATCTGCCACAAAGAAAACAGTAAATATTTCTTAAAATAATATTGACATGATCTCTGAATGAATGTCATAGTTTTTTATTAGAATGAAATACTTTGCCAAAAAAGCAATTACAATTTTAAAAAATTCAAAATATTTCTGTAAAAAATAATAATGGAATACTGTACATGGGAGCAGTATTATTTTCATAGCTCTCCTTTGATGACTATGACTTGACAGCAGAAAAATTAAAAAAAGCATCTTCCTAGAATTGCAAATTCAGCCTTCTGATTGTTCCATCTCAATGACACTAGTAAAGTAGATCTTATATGAAGCGCCCTGAAGTGGGATATCCTTGTAAGATTCATAAAAGAAGGGTGGATGTGTCAAATGGAATCAAGCTTAAAGAGGCTGAAGATTGTGGCTATTGTCTTCAGCTTCTGCTGCTAAATATGGGATTAAAGAGGATGCCACCTCCTGTCTCGTTGGGTCCATTCTGATTGTACATGTTTCAAAAATTGACAAGAATGGTTCTGTTTAAAGTCACAGCTGACATCACCAGCATCCTGAACAGCTTTAGAGGGCCACTGCAAAAGAGGCATTTTGTTCATTCTTAATTCATGCTCTGTCATAGCAGTTTTGAAAATCAGATTTTGTTGATATTTCTATTAGGAAAAATACTTCATTATCATCTTGTAATGTCATCTAAACTTACAATTTTTATGAAACATGCAACACAGTATTTTTTACATTATTAAGATTTTATATTTAGTAGAATCACATGGTGTATATTATTCTTTCTCAGCATGGTATCTTTCCAAATGCACGTAACACTTGTGCAATGGATTAGATAAAATAAATGGCAGTGTTCCATTCTTATTTTCCATTATTAGTATACACAAATCAAATAAGTAAATATACATTTTAAAGTATAATTTGTTAATTGTTAATTATGAGTATTTTATCACATATAGTGAATGAAAGAAACAAATATTTTTTATTTCAAATAATTCTCTTTTAAAGCATTATTTTCCTCCTCACCCAGGATAAATTTGGCATTGGAAAATCCTATTGGAGATTAGGACTGAAGCATTTGAGCAAATTTTAAATCATTTTCTGGCAAAACACTTTTTATTATGATTATGTTATACAGTAAATGAACAATACAATTCTGCTAGTATTGCTCACTTTCCAGTTTATAAGAGAGTGACATTAAAATCTTTCTGTATGTACTCTCAAGTAAATCCCGGGGTTCAATTATAGTTATTCCCCAATAAATTTACTGTATTTAGAAGTACAGTTAGAACTCCACTTGAATATATAAAACTACACACAATCACTTTTTGCTAGAACATGAAAAGGACTTTTGAATAGATTTTGCTCAGTACTTTGAATTTCTAATTCAAATGAGTAAGTTTTGCATTTGCATAGGGCAATGTTTCATAGTGTCCTGCTTTGTCTGTTAAGCCACCAAAATAGATTTTTATTATGATGTATAATAGCACAACTGGGCTCATAAAGTATAGTACTGGAAGTCTTAAAATTCATATCTCAGAAGCCCTCTTGATCTACATATCATTGTTCATCTTTCTGCCTTGACAATCACTGTTACTACTTCTTATCTTCCAGGAGATTTCAACTGCTGTGTCCCTTTCCCACATCCTCCAGCTCCAGTCTGTGAGAGACATAGGGTTAGCACTGATGATGTTACCTAGTTTGGTAATGAAATATCTGCTAGAAACAACCAAGCTCCCAAAGTACTAAGGTCCCCGCAGTTCAACACTGAACTGTAAATAATCTCTTCCATCAGTAGACATAGAGTTTTTAAAATCGACATTACTTTTCTGTGGATCAAAAGATGAAACAATGAAATTTCTATAGTTTTTTATAGCAAGTATATCTTTCCTGGTCCCATATGTAGAGGTTCCCACCAATCATTTGGATTGATTAATCCCACAAAGGAACAATTCTTTTAAAGGAAATTAAACTATTATATGTGAAACTAGATTATAAACTACATGGAATGATTTTGGCAACCCACAAGATGGTGCTGGTCTACTATAATCACTGAGTTACATCTCTCTCTCTCTTTTTTTCCAAATTAGATGTCTGCTCACAAACTAATTTATAAAGGAGAAATAATTAGTCTGCATTATATGGAGTAACCTTTTTGTGCAGCATAAAAAGAACAAGCGATAGGAATGCTTAACATTATGTATGTATGTATGTATGTATGTATTTATTTACTGCTCAATCCCAAATATGTCAAGCCCAATGGGCAGCCAGACAGAAAAGTTCAAAGTTCAAACCTTAACTGTCAATGCACAACATGTGTACAATGAAATTGAATGACGCTCTATTGGTGCAGCCTACACAAAACACCAAATACATCTCACAAAACACAGAATACATCTCAATAATAAAAGACAAACCTAAACCCTAAACCCAAGTAAGAAATAGAACTAGGCGCACTTTTCCACATACATATATCTCTATCTCTATCTCTATCTCTATCTCTATCTATCTATCTATCTATCTATCTATCTATCTATCCATCCATCCATCCATCCATCCATCCATCTATGTATCTATCTATCTATCAAAGCGAAATACCACTCATGCATAATCAAAAAATCTCCTGAACTGTAAAGCCTACGAACTTGAAATTTGACATGTATGTTCCTCTTGGCTTCTAGGTGCTCACTAAGAAAGGATTTTTCAAAATGGCCATCAGAGCATTAGTATTTATTATTATTAGTGTTATTATTAACACGCTCTGATGCTAAGGAGTTGTACTCCCTCTCCCCACCTGAAAAGAAATCTGCTCCAAATGCAAAACACATGCAGTTTCAGTTTTAGTTTCACAGCAGCAACCATCTTTAGTACAAAACAGTTGAACTAAGCCATGCCCAAGCTCCTTGCTGTCTCCTTCTTGCTCACACAGAAAATACTGTTTCAGTTTCCAAACAGCCCTCAACTCTTTCAAACTCTGATAGGACGCTAGCCAGATGAATACTGATGGATGCTGGTAGGCAAAGGCACATTTCCCCCCTTATTTTCCTTCCCCAAAACTAAGCTTGATCACATAGTTTCAACACACACACACACACACACACACCAGTATAGACATATTGCCCATTACACTGGCACTGTAAGTCTGTATATTAAATTTGGTTATGGTGTTGTGTTTCATTTAAAAGTCTAACAGCCCGTGGATAAAAGCTATTTTTCAGCCCATTTGTCCGGCTGACTATGCTTCTGTATCTCCTGCCTGATGACAGGAGAGTAAAGAAATGCTGTCCTGGGTGTGAATCATCTCTCAGGATTTTTCTCAGTCTGCTGAGACAGCGGGACCTGGCAATTTCATCCAGCGGGATTAGGGGACAGCCCATTATTTTTTGTGTGTTGTACTCATCACCCTCTGTAGTGCCTTCCTGTCCATGGCTGTTAAGCCAGCGTACCATACCATGACACAATATGTGAGAACGTACACTGATAGAAAGAAGTCATTAACCTTTGTTCCACCTGATTTTTGCGCAAGACCCTAAGGAAATGGAGTCTCTGTTGAGCCTCCCTAACCACTTGGAACATGTTATTTTTTTCAGGTGAGTCATGGCTGAAGTGCACTCCTAGGAATTTAAAAGAGGAAACTCTCTCCACAAGGCCCCCCTTGATATAAAGTGGGGCAGATTCCTCTCTCTGCTTCCGGAAGTCCAATACCATCTCTTTTGTCTTGCT
This sequence comes from Pseudonaja textilis, assembly GCF_900518735.1. The sequence goes on along the minus strand of NW_020769322.1, from coordinate 2,956,772 downwards.
GGTGTTTAGGTGCAAGTTGTCATCCAAGCACCATGTGGATAACTTCTGGACTTCTTCCCTGCATGCTGATTCATCCCCTCCTGTAATAAAGACCCAGCATGGTGGCATCATAGGGTAAAACGAATGCTATCACAATGTTATGTCATACTTTAAAATTGCTTCAGCCCCTTTTGCTTAGGCAACAGTTCCAGTATGTCTCCGTCAAGATAATCTTCCTTGTTTTCTGTAAGATGTCTCTGAGTGGCTTCTACTTTAAAATTTAATTTAAATAAAGAAAAATCAGAACAAACGAACACAATATACATCCCAAAAAGTTGAGGATGCAATTAATGAACCAGAGTCCTAGGGAAACTTCTAGGTATTCAGTGAATTTTGGGACATCATCAGGACAGAAGCCCTATAAATCTCTGGAAAGACACTGTTCCAAAGAGCAATGGGTACAAGGCATGGCTCACTTACCCATCCTGTTTGAATTAGCCTGAGAAGAGCCCAAGTACCAATTTGGGAGGACTACTAGTCCATCAGAGTTACCTATACCTATCACCAGGGGGTGGGATTCTACCGGTTCGGACTGGTTCTATAGAACCGGTTGTTATGATTATGTGCAGTTTGGAGAACCAGAAAATCATGCCCCTGGCTGGCCATGCTCCTCGCCGCCCACCCTCCCCTCCCCACCCAGGCAGTCCTTATCGTGCATGCGCAACATTGCACACATGCCCGACATCGCTGACTGTCCCACCCAGTCACTCCTTAAGGTATTTCTTTTTTCCCCTTCCCAATGATCAGCTGTTCCTATGATCAGCTGTGCCGGGATTCCCCTCACCCAAGAAGCTTCCCTGAGGCCCAGAAAGGCAAAAATGGAGGGGGATGCAGCAGTCCCCCTCACCCCCTCCATTTTTTGCCTTCCTGGGCCCCAAAGAAGCTTCCTGGGAGCAAAAACGGCCCCTCCAGGAGGCTTGCCTGAGGCTCAAAAGGCCCCCCAAAATGGGGGGGGGGTGCTGCAAAGAAGAAGAAGAAGAGGAAGAAGAAGAAGAAGAAGAACAACAGGAGGAGGAGGAGCCAGCAGCTATGCCTACCCAGTTACATGGCCACGCCCACCTAGCCACACCCACAGAACTGGTTATTACAAAATTTGAATCCCACCTCTGCCTATCATCTTTTGTTGCTCTGCATCAAAAATAGTGTTTTTAATCTCTGCCAACACAGGTGTGCTGTGCCTCATTTCACTGTAGATGATCCCACTTTGCTACAATAGCCTAACAGAATGCTATTGATGGGCATGCCCCAGACCTTTTGTTCATTTGCCAGTGTTGTCTATAGCAATGTCATCAATCAGATAAAAAGATGGCCCTTTCAGTATTTTTTTTTTAAACTGGTTCCACAGAAATTAGCTAAGATAAAATAGGGATAGGAGGCCAAGGATAGCTTGCAGCAGGGAAGAGAAATCTGTGAGAATGAGAGAGGGCAGGATCTTCTGTGTGTGTATATATATATATATATATATATATTTGCACTTGTCAAGGCAAGAACTGCTGGAAAGCAAGAATAGCAAATGAAGGACTTCCTGCAATTTCATGTAGATATTATTAAAACCTGAATATTCACCATACAGAAGCTTTCAAAGTTATACCTTCGATAATTGCACTCAAATGCTATTGACTCCCTTAAGTTTTCCTTCCTGTAAGGGCATATCAAAAATGCTCACGTGTTGAATGTGATAGTTATAGGAATTTGCCTCAAATGCCAAAATACTTCAGCTACATCTCATCTACGTTTTTGCTTAAGAGGAATTTGTTGCTCTTTCTCAAGCAAAAACTGCTTTGACACATCAGTAAGCCAAGCAGTTTCTCCCAAGCCTCCTAGCCTGCTCCCTTCAAGTTCAGAAGTTGCCACCTTGTGCTTCCTCTCAGGGCCAGTCCTGTCCTTAAACGTTGCTAATCTCTTCCATAAGCTCTTCCATTCCGATGATACGATGGGGATGAGACAGAAGGGGGGAAAGTATACCACTTTGCATACTAAGTCCTGGGGCCAGGTGGGAAAAAAGACTACTTGGTTTTAAAACTGAAAAAGCTGTGATATTTTATGCATTGCCACATATATCCCTTCGGCAGAACATGACTTGTCTCTTCCAATAAGGTTTTATAGGAAATGGTTACCTTCCTCTCACAGATTTGGAACATTTCCTCCTCCAGAGATGAAAGCTTTCTTCTTTCAGCAGGGGTTTAACAACTGTTTACAAAGCTTTATTTCTGTTTGGTCACAGAGATATAATTAACTCCCTGTTTGCTTTGCTGAGCTAAAAAGAAAAGAAAAAAGAAGTTCCAAGTGTCTCACTTCCAGTTCACAGGAGGAGCATTCATGTGGATATTTTCTCCACTGCTATCCAGATGACTATGGTTGGAATATGTTTTCCTTTTTGACAGTAATTAAAATAGACTGTACCTTACTTAATTTGGAGGTGGGAGAAACGTAAATTCATTTGATGTATTTCCTAGATAAGGATGAGTTGATGTCCTCAATTTGCCGGCTAACTACTTTTGAAGTAGATCCATATGTTTCTTTTAAATTCTTCTTTTAACGCTTAATTTGAGAAATCATGTGCCATTGTATTGGCAGGTCTCATAAGTGAGGAACAGTGAATCACAAGGCCTAGCCTGATGTTAACAGTAATCTCTTTAATTACTGCGGTTGAATACATACACAACAGGAAGTCCCAAGTATTTGGTGGGACTTGTATCCAATAGACATATTCCCTCCTGGGTTAAATATTCAAATACAAATGGATCACATTTTATAAGGATATGTGAAGTATGTTATTCTCACCCATTGTATCAACATTCACAAATGTCCAAATAATTTCTACATCTTTTTCTATTATCATAAAGATCATGAAATATCACTCACAATATAGCTGAGTTGTGCCAAAGCATTGTAAAGTGTGCTAAAAATAATGGAGGTTTTTGTACAAAAAAAAGTTATATGTTACTTTGGTATACAGCAGGTGCTGTATTGTTATGTAGTACTGTCTGATTTTAGCTATTGTTGATCTTGGAAAAGAATATATTTTCCAGAGTTTTCCAGAGAACTGCCTACTAGTTGTAATACTCTACAGTATGGAAAATCGGGCTCACCTGTCTATTGTGTCCTCTTTCTCACTGCAATGATATTTGCAATGATATATCTATACATATCTTTGTCTGTCTGTATATATTTGTTTCCTTAAATGTATTGGCCACCCAACTCCAGTGGTTTTTCAATGATGTGTGATGTCTGTACAACCATATATAAGAGACAGGAACTCCTGAGAGACAGTGCTTTCTTTCCTTCAGGATGCTACTTTTCTGTATGTAAGAATATTTACTAATTTGTAATTTAAAATTGTTTGACCTTGCTGCAGGATTGTTTGCTGGATAATTTTAACCTCTGAAAGTTGATGTCACAAAAGAGATCAGAAAGCATTTTCTTGCCACCCTCCACCATTGCCATCATCCACCATTAAAATAAATTATAAATTAATGTATGTTGAAGAGAACCATCATGATGAAGTCACCTGATGTGCCTGTGTGGTTGAATGGATATCACTGCCAGCTCTTACACATGGAGAGCAGATACATTGACACAGGCAGTCAATGAATAGCATAAGTGTCTCAAGAATCTGGATTTCAGATTGCTCCAAAATTGGATTAAGGAACTTGGGAAGACAAGCAAAAGACTAGCAAATCTACAAACACCAGCTAATTGTCAGACATGAAAATTCCTTAATCTCACAACACAGGGACAGAATGAACCACAATTTCAACTGGAAACTAATAGCATCTTAGTTCCCATTCAGACAAATCACCCATCAATGCACACATAGAGATAAACTACATTTACATACCATAAAAGAGACAATTAAAAAAACTTAGGAAAGAAACAAAAAGACTAGAACACATCCCCTCCACAGTAGCCAATTTTCAGAAGAGCAGGGATCAACATTAGATAAAAAGTCAGGCAGAATACAATGCTGTACTCTATCACGAAACCACCAAACACCAACTGGCAGAGCAAACTACTACATATAAACAGGGAGCAAATTCACATTCATGACACTGATGCTGTCACCTAGTTAGATAATGAAATGCCTGCAAACAAACAACCAATCTCAGAGAGTACCAAGAACTCCACAATAAATTTTGCATTACAGAGATAGTTGCTTATTGCAAACAGAATAATCCATAATAAGGTGTCCATGTGTATATCTTAACTTCAGTTGAGAAGAAGAGTAAATTTGTTGCAAGAGTCTAAGTCTTAAGTAAAGTTTCAATAGAAGAGAAAATATCCAATATATGTGGAATTAATGGTTTTATTGGATAGACACCAAGCAAACAATAAGCAGTAAATGATACCTTAATTAAAGAACTTCTAAGGAAAAAAAACACACACCACTAAAACTGGCAGGGCAAGCTACTGTATATAAACAGGGAACTAACTCCACACTCAGTAGCAAGCACTGATGATGTTACCAAGTTGGGTAATTAAACATCTGCATAAAAACAACCAAGCATAGAGAGCACCAAGGATTTCACTTAATCAAAGTGTTATGCTGGTACAATAACATTTAATAAGTAAAAGAATAATTATTCTGGTTTTGCTGGTGTTCATTATAATGCTGAAATGCATACGCAAAGTTACTTTCTTTATATCTTTTATACATTGCTGACTTGATTATTTCTATCTTGGAAACAATCCGCTCTGGCATCATTGACCCCAAGCAGCTAATTGTGCAATTATTTTTCAACTTTGGGGCTAAAGTGTTGCTTGTCCTTTATGCTTGATTTTTGAAACCTACCATTGAACTTCTAGTCACTGTATCTGAATTTTAAAAAAAACTTTGTATTGTTTATTCTCCCTCATTCTAATGAATTTTATATGGTTCCATGCAATTCAACTGTCTTCCATTTCAAATGCTAGTGGTTTTGCATCTTGAACACTTTTTGGGAAGCGCCTTGAGAGTTCTTCCATGTAAGGTGCCTTTTCTGTCCCTCAAAGTCAGGGTCAGCCTATAGACATAATTACATTGATAACAGCCAATTAGGGTATCAAAAGAGTAGCAAGAGAGGAGGTCCTGGAGAGGTATGAACTCCCCCCTTTGCCAACCCCTTAGCCTGATTTGTTAAATGTTCCCTGCAAGAATTAAAGTGCTAAGATAAATGCCTTGTTTATTTATAACAGAACTTTAGATTTTTTAATACTGTTTTTCCTCTAAGATTCTCTTAGCTAACAATCTATTCGACTCTAAGAGTGGGGTGGTTTGAATGAGAATTTAAACTTGGATCAAGTGTTCTATGCAATACAAACACACACACACATATATTTCTTAGAGAGAGTCAAGCTGCAATATCAGACATGAATGTAATTTATACCTATAATATGAATCACTACAATATTTCTTCCTATTTTTCATCCATGTATATTACTTGGTATTTTTGATGACTCAGATAACAGATAATCAGAGTTGGAAGGGACCTTGTAGGTCATCTAGTCCAACCCCCACTGCCCAAGCGGGAGACTCTACACCATTTCTGACAAATGGCAGTCCAATCTCTTCTTGAAGGTCTCAACTGATGGTGCTCCCAGAACTTCTGAGGGCAAGCTGTTCCATTGGTTGATTGTTCTCACTGTCAGACAGTTTCTCCTTGTTTCCAGGTTAAATCTCTCCCTGTTCAGTTTCCATCCATTATTCCTTGTCTGGCCTACAGGCACTTTAGAAAATAGCTTGACTCCTTCCTCCCTGTGTTAGCTATTCCTGCCAGCTTAGTATCATCTGCAAATTTGGTAAGTTCCCCTTCTGTTCCCTCATCTAAGTTGTTAATGAAGATATTGAAGAGTACTGGGCCTAAGACGGAACCTTGTGGCACCCCACTGCTTACTTCCCTCCATGTAGACTTAGACCCATTAAGGACTACTCATTGAGTATGGTTTGCCAGCCAGTTGTGAGTCCATCTAGTGGTGGTGCTATCTATTCCACTTTTGTCTAGCTTACTAAGAAGTAGGTTGTGGTCTACTTTGTCGAATGCCTTGCTGAAATCTAAATATATTATGTCCACAGTATTTTGCTGGTCTACTAATTTAGTCACTGTGTTGAAGAATGAAATAAGATTGGTTTGGCATGATCTGTTCTTAACAAACCCATGCTGACTGCTAGTTATTACTTTACTTGTTTCTAGATGTTGGCAGATCTGTTTTTTTATTATTTTTTATTATCTTATCTTTTTTATTATCTTCCCGGGTATTGATGTTAGGCTGATTGGTCAATAGTTTCCTGGGTCTGTTTTTTTTTCCTGTTTTGAAAATGGGAACCACATCAGCTCTTTTCCAGTCCTCTGGTAGTTCCCCGGTGCTCCAGGATTTTTGAAAGATATGGTGCAGTGGTTCTGAGATGACCTCTGCCAGCTCCTTTAAAACTCTGAGATGTAATCCATCAGGCCCCGGTGATTTGTTTTCATCAAGATTAGATAGGTGTTCTCTTACTATTTTTTTTGCTTATTTTAACTTTTATTTCTGGTCTGTCTTTTACAGTTATGTTTTTGGTGGGTTGAGCTATAGTTTCTTTTTGTGTGTAGACAGATGCAAAGAATGAGTTAAGCAGTTCTGCTTTCTGTACTTGTCCTTTTTTTATATCAATTTGCCAAAGAGATCTTTGTGCAGCCATGCTGGTTTTTTCTTCAATTTCTTGTTTTTCTTTCTCAGTGGTATTGTGCTGGTCTGAGCTTCTATGATCATACTTGTAAGAGTTTCCCAAGATTCTTGAGTTGTTTTCCCCTTTAGGATTTTCATCCATGGAATCTTTCCCAAGTTCTCTCTGAGTTTATTGAAATCAGCTCTTTTAAAATCCAAGACTCTGGTGTCATTATGTTCTGTTGCTTGTGTTTGTGTTATGTTGAATTCTAGTATGACATGGTCACTCTCACCCAAGGTTCCTGCAGTTTCAACTCCCTCTATCACTTCTTCTCTGTTTGGAAGAATTAAGTCCAGTATGGCTGTCTCTCTAGTTTCACCCTCTACCTTCTGGACAACAAAGTTGTCAGCTAGGTTGGTTAGGAACTTATTTGATTTCTCACTTGGTGCAGAATTAGTTTTCCAATTGATATCAGGATAATTGAAGTCTCCCATTACTGTTGTTGTGTGTTTCTTGCATATGTTTGTTAGTTGGCTGGCAAAAAGGACATCTATTTTTTCTTCTTGATTTGATGGTCTATAATATACACTTATGGCCATGTCATTCTTTTTTTCTTTTATATTGACCCATATGCATTCTAGGAGGTTTTCATCTTTGGTTTCATACATTTCTGTAGCAATATAGTGGTCCTTTACACTCAGTGCAACTCCACCTCCTGTTTTATGGGGTCTGTTTTTTGTTTTTTTGTTTTTTGAATAGTTGGTATCCTTCTACCAGTATGTTCCAATCATGGGTTTCATCCCACCAAGTTTCTGTTATTTCAACTATATCATATTTACCTTCATGTATTTGTAGTTCTAGTTCACCCTGTTTGTTCCCCAGACTTTGTGCATTTGTATATAGGCACTTGAGATCTTTATGTCTGACACTGTGTTTACTATCTACATAACCTGTGTTGTGCCTGACTGCCCCTACTTTCTTGCCACCTGTTTGATTAGTGCACATGGTATGGCACTCACTATTAAATGCTTGGTTTTGGTTGGCATCAAGGTTGATAATCTTACCTGCACAAACATCTATTTTGCATGCACTGGTATCCTTATTAGTTTTAGGTTGCTGGGGACAGAAATGTTCTGAATCCATTAATTCTCTGTCCCTGCTGTTCAGTTTAAATGTTTATCCCGGAAATCTGTGAATTTAATGCCAAGTAATTCAGTCCCTTTCTTTGATGGATGCAAACCATCTCTTTTGTACAGTTTTTCATTGGACCAGCTGCAGACATCATGACTAATAAAACCAAAGCCTTCCTTTTTACACCACTCCTTTAGCCACACATTAAATTCTGCTACACGCTGCCCTTTCCCTTTTTGTTCTTTGTATACTGGTAGAACCTCTGAAAAGATAAGCCTACAGCCCATATTACTAAGTTCATACCCCAAGCTCTGGAAGTCTTTCTGAACAGAAAGTACATCCTTCTGGGACAGATCATTTGTACAAAGATGTATAATAGCATCAACATCACAGTCCTTGCTGGCATTCTTGACTATCTTAAGAATACGCTTCTTGTCTCTGCTGGCAGTAGCACCTGGTAGATACCTGACCTCTTTCAAACCTCAGTATCCTTTCCTATATTTACATCCCTTACAATTGAGTCCCCAACCAGAAGGTGGCTTCTCTTTTGGGGTGTCTTGCTCTTCTTGTGTGACTGGTGCGTAATATCTGATTCACACTTGGCTCCGAGTAAATGGACGGCTATCATTTATTAGGAAGCTAGGTTTCATCTGGGTGCCTGGTTGGGGTGTGTTTGAGCTGGAGGTATCAGGGGGGGATCTGTTTGTGCCCAGGTGTTTGCCTAGCTTGTGGTGTGGAGATTTTTTTTTGTGAGTGCAGGCTTTCAAATAATTGACAGTCTGGTGGAATCAACTCTTCTATTCATGCTTTCAGGTCTTTTTTCAGTCTCTGTGGCTTCTCTGATAATTCTGTAGCTGGGGTTTTCTTTCATGGCTAGGGTTTTGGTGCCATCGAAGTCGATGCTATGACCTGTTGCTTTCATGTGTTGGACTAGTGAGGAAGTGTGTTCCAGCTTTTTGACTGCATTTTTGTGTTCATCCAGGCAGGTACTTATTCTTCTATTGGTCTGTCCAATGTATGTGGCCGGGCATGATGCACAGGGGACTTCATGTATGCCTTGGTTTTCCAGGTCAATTTTATCTTTGGGGTTTCTTAGGATGTCTGCTATTTTTCTGTCTGTTTTGAAGACAGTCTTGATGTGATGCCTGTATAGTATCTTACTGATTTTGTCTGTAGTACCTCTTAAGTAGAGCAGGACAGCTGTTCCATAGGTCTGTTCATCTTCTAGGTCTCCATTATGTCTCAGTGTGTTTTTGTGGATCAAGCTGGTGTTTTTGCTTTTGTGGAAGCCGTTAGCTGTCAATACTTTAGTCAGGGTGTGTAGTTCAGTCTTTATCTGTGTCTTGTCTGCCAGGCATTTGGTTCTGGCGATTAGTGTTTTGGCCATGGAGTTTATCTGTGCTGGGTGGTGGTGGGATTGGGCGTTGAGGTAGTGGTTGGTATGTGTTTTCTTCTGGTATATGGTGGGTCCTAGTGTGCCATCTGTTTTTTTGTAGATTAGTACATCTAGGAATGGTAGTTGTTTGTTTCCGTTTCCATGGTGAATTTGATTTTGGGCTGTGTGCTGTTTAGGTGTGTTAGGAAATTGTATAGGTTTTCTTTTCCATGGGGCCAAATCACAAATGTGTCATTGATGTATCTGACTCACAGATGAACACAATACAGAAGCCTGATGATGGCAGATGAGATTCTGCCGAAACATTGCTACAACTTTAAAAGCACAACTGTAATGACATGGGAAAATACCCGAACAAAGCTGAATACCATACATACATACATACCGTATTTATCGGCGTATAACACGCACAGGCGTATAACACGCATTCCCTTTAAGAGGGAAATTTCAGGAAAAAAATATGCGGCGGGCGCAGCGCTGACATCACGTCACGACGCTGCGCCGCCGCTAGGCACTATTGGGAACGGGATCCCTTAAAGAGGATTCCGCTCCCTGGACATCGGCGTATAACACGCATACATCATTTGCCCCCTATTTTCAGGGGGAAAAAGTGCGTGTTATACGCCGATAAATACGGTACATACATACATACATACATACATACATACATACATTACCCAACTATATTATATATATTACCCAACTATTACCCAAAATAAAGCAAAACAAATTGAGTTGCTTGCAGAATCATAGATTCACACACAGATCTACCTTTCTGCAATCTGCTGCCTCAGTCTGCACTGAAAAATAGAAGCTTCAGTCCTAAGGAAGGTTCGGCTCTGCTCTCAGGCCACTTCTCCCCCACCCCCCAATTTCCTGAATACCAACCCTGACTGGGCCTCAGGGAAGCCTCCTGGGTGAAGGCAAAGCAGTACAACAGTGATTTAGTTTAACTAGAAAGCAGAAATCCAACAGGAAGGGGGAAGGGCCAGTCAGTGGCACGATTTGCCGGTTCTCCAAACTGCACAGAATCCTAACAACCTGTTCTATAGAACTGGTCTGAACTGGTAGAATCCCACCCCTGATTGTATATCCCTTCACTTGTTTCCTTTGCCTTGCCTTTGCCTGTGGTTTGCCATTATCTTGGAACTTGTCTTTGTCTTGGAACTTGCTTTCGACTAGTGGACTTGAATTGCCCTTGCCTTGAGTTTGCTTCATTTGAGTAGCCCATGGAACTCCTTGGGGCACAGCTGTTGCTGGCACAGATAATTGTTGGGGAATACCAATTTAGGCTCAGAAGCCTTAATAAAGACTCCTTACATTTGTGGTATGTGTGCATGAATGGGACAGCACAATTTTGTGGCAATATCATATTTCCAGAAATATAGAATAGGAATGTGCCACATCAATGAATTTAGTTCTGTGCTCTCCAGGAGTGCAGTGGCATTCTACAGTAATCATTGGAATTTTCCCAGCCTTGCCTAGACTAAATCTGAAACTTTTTGCATGCAAATATAGTCTGTAACACTGCTACAGCTTTTCTCTTTATGCTAGAAAATTAGTGGGCATTCTATAGTGCAAAATTAGAAACAAGTGAGTGCTCCCCAGATCTCTCCAAAGCAGGCGTACATTGTATATTTTTGGAAATGGGGAGGTGAGGTTTAAGGAACTTGAGTTCTAAGTCTCACAGTCACTTAATGCAGTTATCACACTTCTGAAACTCATGGCAGAAAGAGCAACCCCATGTTTTTCAGATTTTTAAACTTCAATTCCCATAGTTGCCAGTGAGCCAGGTGAATTGGACGAGAAAGTTTGAGCTAAACAAGTAGTACAAAATATCTGGAGAACAACAGGTTGCCAACCTTAAATCACTGAGAAGTATTCTTTCACTGTTATGTTCTAAGGATAAAAAATAATCTGCAGTTACATTTCAGCATAAATAAAATCACCTTATTTCTAAAGTCAGGAAGAATAAACTAGGAGCAGATTTCTAAATGCTTCTGCAGTATTTCAAAGATGCTCCAAATGGAGCTCAGAAGCCACCAGTGGTGCAGGGTAACCAGTTTGAAACAGCAAGTAGTTATGGTACTAGAATCAGCTACTATATGATCTTTAGAAGTGAACATTAAATATTTCTTCAATATTTCTCAGAAAAATATTGTTTCTGTGTAAGACATTGCAGCTAAATCCCATAACTATTGACTTGGGAATAATTTCCATGGAATTTAGGGCTTACTTTCAAGATTGTGTTCTAAAACGTATCAGTTAGGATTAGAGTTATTGAAATATAACATTACATTACATTACATAAATATTACATTACATGTTTATACAAAATATTCATAAATATACAGACTATTTGTTGTGAATATTTTCAACAATATTCAAAACTGTTTCCACTTTGGGGATATGGGGTAATTTAAAGGCATTTGAAAGTGTTCACTGATTTAATTATTAATCTCACTAATGCTTGGCCAAATATGATTATTTTAAGATCCCTGAATGGCTGACATTGATTTTATGATTTATATAAAAAGTTGTTCATTCAAATAAACCAGGAGTGATAGAAAAGCTAGAGCTGATGAGAAAACCTGTGGCAGAAAAGAGGACACACACAAAAAAAAAACATTCTGAAAATTATACTAGTTTTGACCCTTAAATGAAAATGAGAACATTTATAAGGCATAAGCAAATGCATGTTCATGCTGTAGTCCCATATCCACCTGCCTAGAAGTAGGTCCCATTTAATTCAGAGAGTTTTATTTTGGAGGAGGTAAGCACAGGATTCTTGTATGTCAGAGTTAAGTATTTCTCAGCAGGAAAGTATAACGCTGTCTTTACTCTGTGACATCTTATGATTGTTTCAGCCCTTCACATATCTTTGTGCCATAACTTAATCCTGTATACCCACTTAACGTGTTTTAAAATCTAAAACAGTTTTGTTTGGGTACAGTCCAGAATTTTTTCCCCTCAAATTGGCATTAGCGTTAAACTTGTCCATTAATTAATTTTATTAAAACTCTATGAGCCTTTGAAGGAAATAATTATTTCTTCAGGTGATTAAGGACATATATGCTATTGCACCAGTCAGATTTTAACTCACTTGGTGACATGTGGAAGGAATTGGCCTTAAGCAAACTCATTTCTGAGTCACTTTATTTTCTTTGTAAACAATTTGAAGGCTCACCCATTTGTACTTACAAATCTTTGGCATTAAGAAATTGGGGTCTCTAAATCCACATGCACACAAGCAGTAACTGTTTTTATGCCAAGCTGTTTGTAAGCCTGATTTGACTGCCTAGGCTATTCATTCTTTTGTGAACCATCAGTCTAAAAATGTTAACCTGCATGAGTCTTGGGGTATGGGAGCGCTAAATCTTCCTTCTACAACCGTATAATGAACAGACTGTTTCATTAGGAAGACAATTCACTCTACAAATCCAGCCCAAACAACTTATTTCACAATTTGTGAGCAGAATTAAATTTCGAAGGGTTGTCTGGGAGGGAAGGAGGGACTAGGCAGGAGTAGGTGAGTGGCACACAATGCACTGAAAGATCAGCGTATTAGGACAAGTATTTCAGTCAATTTCATCGGCAGTTGTGGGCCTGCATCTTGTAGGACTTGTAGCATGCAGATCAGCGGATTAGGGGGTCCACAGCATCAGGTCAAGTGTCCTGAGGGGAGCTGATAAACACCCCAAACCTGACAACAGATTTTTCTTTCTTCCTGCACCACTTGTTAAGTGTTAGAGCAAATCTTTTGAATGGTGCTGAGGTTTACTTAGGGGCCTTTTCTTCGAAGACACTCTATCCAGTTTCAGACGCTTTCTGGAATAAATTTACTCCACATCTTGCACAAATGCACACACCCACCCTCCACCCTCTGCAACCCATTTCATTCCTTCCCTCATCTTAAATATGCTCTTTGTCTCAAGGTGTGTGAACAGGGGGAAAAAAGCCTTCTTCTGAGAATGGTTAAGTCCCGATGGATTACAACTTCATAGAACTGAGGCACTTTGAAAATGGAAACAAAGCTATTTTGTTCACTATAACGATTTTTGTCTTTATTTTGAAAGAGTGCCTTAAAATAAATATTAATATATTTCTACCAGTCTAGCAATGCGTTATGTAAAAACAAGTCTTTTCAGAAGATTAAAATAAATAACAATGATTTACAAGAATAAACATGACAGCAACCTATCTCATTTTTAAATTCTTACTTCTTTATAAAAACTATGGACTGAGGGAAATCCGTTCTGTAATGTTAAAATTCCTACAGATTATCCCAAGACTTCAAATTCACTGGTAAGTTTGCTGGAAGACAAATTATATAAAAGCCCAGGTTTTTTTTTTTCATCTATACATTTTCTGAGTACTCGATCTTTTTTATTCTCCAGCTGAACATTTTGCTCTTGAAAAATAAGAGTTTTTTTTAAAAAAAGAGCTACAACTTTAAAGTTTCAGTAAACCATTTTTATACTAAAAACCATGTGTTTCTTAAGTCAAAGGTTTATAATGACATACTATAAGTTCTTTGGATCATTCTGTTTTTCCGATGCTTTAATCACATATCAGGAAATATTCTTGCCTTTCATGTTCTTCATTTCTGGTAGACAAGAATTATTACGTATTTGAAATGTTGACTGTAATTAATTGGCTCATACATAAGGGTATAAATCTATAAATACACGTCAGATTCCTTAACTGACACATGCTTAGAACCATCTTATCTCTTTCCAACCAATGCTTCTAAACCAAACCAATCGATCTCCAGCCTTCTTGATTACAACTCTTTTGGTTCTGCATTTAAGTTGTGGCAGTGCCATTTCTCTGCCCTTTCCAAATTAACCGCCACAATCAAGGCAGAGATCATTCCAGTCCAGAGGTGGTATTCAGCAGGTTCTGACCAGTTCTGGAGAACTGGTAGCGGAAATTTTCAATAGTTCGGAGAACCAGCAAATCCATCCTCTGACTGCAGGTTTTACAGTATCCTTCCCCTGCCACACCCACTGTTGAGGTAATTCCCCATTAGGAGAATGAGCGCATACAGGGAGACGTATTGAGAGTAGTGTTTGAATAATACACATACAGCACCCAGATACACTGTACAGTAAATGTAGGTTTTTACTTCCAGAAAGTTTAAGCAAAGTTCAAAATAGGCAGTCCAAAGTCATTCACAGGTAAGATCAGTCAGTTTTTAGTCCAGGGATAATCCAGTAACAAATTCCAGTGTCAAAAACAGTTCGGTATCAGGCTTAGATCAAACCCAGGAATAGCAGTCGATTAGGAAAAATGGAGGAATGGCAAAACTATCCAACAGAAGGAAACACTCACTGAGACTAAGACTAAGACAAATAACCCAGGTTTCTGGCTCCATCTTAAGGCCGTTCGAGAAACTACACCCAATTACACTTTTAGAATTCTCTTAAAGAGACAGAATTAAAATGTCCATCCTGGTTTATATATTGTCCAACCCAAATAGCTGTTAGGTGACTTATATTCCTAACACCCACCAAGCCACTGCCACAGAACCAGTAGTAAAAAAATTTGAATCCCACCTCTGTTCTGTTTGGTTAATGCTTCCCTCAAGAAGCATTAACCAAACATCCATAAATCTTAGCAAATAGTCAGCTCACTTAAAATGGTTTATTGGCTGACAGCATATCCAGAAGATTAGCAAAATTGAGTAAATCAGTTGCTCTGACAATACATGACTAAATCTAGCTTTTGGTAAATGCCAGGTCCTAAGCAACTTTAAAGCAGTCTTTTATTTGAACCTGAAACAAATTGCTGTTTTCAAGCTTTGTACTGCTTAGATCAATATAGTAATGTCTTTGAACCTGATATATTGGATTATAATCTCCATATTTTCAGTTCATATGACAGTTGATCTTGCTGACTGAAGTGTTATGGAATTTTAAACTATGGGACCACTGCTTGGAGTAAGAAATTATACATCTTTCTAGACCAGTACAGGTCTTTGCTTCTCAGCAATAACCTTTTCAGGCTGAAGTCCTCTTAATTAGAATAATATATATGCATTTTCTTTGTTGATATATTGCTCTTTGTGACAGGTGAGAGAAATGAATGACATCACATTATACTGAAAATGGATAATGAGAGGAAAATGGGTACAGACCTGTTGACACCGCTCTTGTGCCTTGTACTTTAGATATAATCCATGGAAGAAGCTAATCATGCATAAAGGATAGACACAAACGCCAGGGGTGGGATACGACAGGGTTAACTACCAGTTCGGGATTTACGAGCTTCCCTGCCCGCTGTGAGCCCCGCCTGTTAATCGCCATTAGCACACTGCGTGCCGAGAAGCAGCCTTTGAAACAGCCCTCTTTTCTTGTTTTTTTAACTGCAGCTGTGTCTCGTTCAGCAGCTGAAGTTGAAAAATCAGGAAATAAAGATCAGGTAAGAGCCCAGGTGGGCAGGTGGGCAAAAACATTAGCAGACATAGAACCGGTAGTTCAGAGCTACCAGTTCTACAGAGGTGGACAGAACCGGTAGAAACCCACCCCTGACAAACACTCTATATCCTAGATTTGAACCTTCTCTTTTACAAGTTCTCCATCATACATATAGCATATATGTGTAGCCTTTTCTTTAATAGCTTTTACTAAATGAGAGGCACCAATTAGCATAAATTCTTTTCTCACACTTGATATGTAGACTGATATTTAATCAATTATTGAGGGAGCTGGGGTCCTCTTCTTCATTAAATATATTTAAGCAGCAGTTAGACCACTAAAATTTCTTCAGCTTGAATTTAGCAGGAGCTATTGACCTAAATGACATCTTCAGTTCTATGGGTTTTATGATTTGTATACATGTCACAGAGGTGGTATTCAGCAGGTAGTGGAAATTTTGAGTAGTTTGGAGAACTGGCAAATACCACCTCTGACTAGAGATTTTACAGTATCCTTCCCCTGCCACGCCCACCAAGCCACGCCCACAGAACCAGTAGTAAAAAAAAATTGAATCCCACCACTGACATGTCATATATCCCTTTCTTGTAATGTTCTTGCAACATAGTTACACCGCATTGCTGTCACATAGTTTTTGATATATGGATTGGCTATGTGCCACTGCCATCAAGTTATTTTCAATACTTAGCAACCATATATTCAGCATATGATTATTCCGTTGTTTTCAAATTATTCATTTTAAAACTGTCTAAACTTCTAGATGTTCCCAGAGAAATAAAGCAATATATTTAATTTAAAGATTGCTTTCAGATATGCTAGCCATGATTTCAGATTTCATGATATCAGTTTCTTCTTGCACTGAAAAGAAATGCATTCAGTACCAAGAAGAGTGATATCCAAAATAACTTAATGGCTGTCAAATTGTTTTCTCTTTTTCTTTCTTTCTTCCTCTTCTTTTTGGTACAACTGTTTGGTTTGGAAACAATGTCTCCATGGATTAGAAAAATATGTTTCCTGTAAAATGTACCTGTGTAGAGTATTTATCAGCTGAAATCTCATCTTTAGGATTACCAGTTATTAAAAATAAAAGCTACAAAATTTACATGCTGGCTGACAGGAATGGTAACATGCAAAAAGGACTGAGGACGTGTGCCCAGAATTACTAAGTGTCAGATAAATAGGCTTAATTTATTTAAACAACTAGATTAAACAGCATGTTTTCTATCATCTACATTTCTGAATACCTGTAGTATATTTGTAAACATGGCAATCTAACATTTCACGAAGTAGTATATTCAAATTCAAATTAACATAAATGAGGATTTAACAGTCAATTACACAGTATGAATAATAGCAACTAATTTTTTAAGTAGTAAAGTTGTACAAATTACAGTGCTAATGTCATCAGTGAGAAATAAGATGCTTCGCGGTACGGTGTGTAGTTTTTTTCCTTTTAAGATCATGGCTTGAATCTTGGATATAAACGATAGATACTTGATTACAGGGTGAGCAAAATGGGCAGTCAGAGTGGAAAGGGAAAATCTGAGCTAGTTTAAGGGGCACTGTAAAACCTTTTTTCATGGAGGCTTTCCCCTCTTTTATAAAGCTGATCAATGGGTCTCGGTGCCTATTGAATGCTGTTCCTCTTTCTGGAGGGATTGTTCAGAGGTGTGGCTTATTTCAGGCATTTAATCTCCATTGAATGGAGGCTGTGTTACCCATTTTGTTTTTGGTCCAGGGTTTGTAGGCAGCTGGTCACTGGAAAGTAACAATGACCCTGCGTGTAAAATAGTGTGTGTGTGTGTGTGAGAGAGAGAGAGAGAGAGAGAGAGAGAAAGAGAGAGAGAGAGAGAGAGAGAATGAAAGAAAGAGAGAGAGAGAGAATGAGAATGTGTGCTTGCAGGAGTGCTTGTCTGCAGATGCCTATGTCCCCACCGGTTGACCTTGGTTATTCCTTTTCACAGGGTGGTGCCTTGTCCATCTCAGCAGGAGCCTAACTTTTCTAACCATTGTCATTGTGAAGGCAGGAAAGACTACCTGAAGGTTTTTGTCCCAACCTAATAACATTTAGACCCCAAAAGCATAATAACAGGGGGAGGCTGAGGCCATTATGGATAAGGCTGCTAAAAGCAAAACACAACAACAGAACCCTCTAAATTCCTTACTTGGGTTTCAGTCGTCATTAGCTTCTGAATTCATGCAGGTTGGATTCATTTATTGCAAGTCAGTGTGCTTGCAGGCATATGGTGACATGAGTTGCCATTCTTACAGCTGAGTGCCTGGCCTCTCACATTTCTGTCAACTGCTGGGCAAGAGGAAAGTGGCATACTGTTGATAGCCCCTCACATGAAAAAATGGGTCAGAAGCATAGAGGGTACAAGTCAGGCCATCAGGTTGGGCACTAAAAAGAGGGGAAAGTGTTGATTACAGTGAAGAAGACCAGCACACCAATAAAATTACTGCTCAACTGAAGTAAAAACAAATTGGCTACAGTTAGAAAAATAGTTGTTGAGGCAAGAGAAACGGTGCTATAGGATTAAATCAGGATTGGGACTTCTTGGTAAGATTTTGGATTAGAAACCCACTGCATATCTTTGAGTCAGTTCTCTCTCTAAGTCTGAAATGGAGTTATTCTGGTCGGGATAAAATGAAGCTCCCTTTTGCTCCTGGAGGTAATATGGGTAAAAAATAAATAATATATTTATCTCTGTGTTAATAACAATAGCACTTACACACCTCTTTGCAGTGCCTTACAACCCTCTCTAAGCGGTTTACAGAATCAATACGTTGCCTCCAATAATCTAGGTTCTCATTTTACCAACCTTGTAAGGATGGAAGGCTGAGTCAACCTTGAGCCAGTCAGGATTGAAGAAATCAAACTCCTGACAATGTGAGCAGAGTTGGCCTGCAATATTGCATTCTAATCACTGCACCATCACAGCTTTTAATGCTGCCCTTTCACAACTTTTAACTTGTATATTTAAACAAATAGTTTTCATATTATCCATATCAAAAATATTTCAAGAAGAAATATATAGCAATTTTTAAAAGGAGAACATTGGAAGAAAGCCTTGGATTTCACCTTGTTGAGTTAACAATTCCCTTCAAATTAATTTCAGTAAGTCATCAAAACTTAATTTTGACACTATGTCTTTGAATGGATGCTATCTACTTTCTTAAAAGGGCCTTTTCCTAACCTAATTTCAAGATTTTATGTGGGATGCTGCAATCAAATTGGTACATATATGTCTGGAAGTACTGCATAAAAATATTGCTAATTAATTCTACTGCGGCTTTATGTGCATCATTATAAAATGAGGCAACATAGGAAATTAATTCAATTTTTGTTAGCTCCAGATTTATTACAGCAAAACTACAAATTAAATTTACAAATGTATTATCTCTATTCCTAAATTGTATAGGATCTAAAAACATGTGCTCTACTTTCTGTTCACAATGTTGTAATATGTATTTTGTTTTTGTGTGTGGCAAGCCATCGATTGCTGAGGGAACAGGTAAGATTCCGGAGCAACGTAATACAATAATCTCTACCCTGCTGCCACTGCAAGCTCATTGGAATGGAGAGAATCCAAACAGCCTGGGAGAAGGCAGCCTGGAAAAATCTCATGGCTCTGCTACTGAATTTTTATGTGCTTAGTCAAGAAAGTGCAGCAGGAAGACTGCAGCCAAATAGTTATCAAACTGCTGGGCTGCTTCAAGTTTAAAAAGGTGAAAGATGACTGTGGTGAAACCTCAGGGTCTAATAAACAAATCTGCCCCTTACGAAATATCCTTTTTTTTATGCATCAGTTACTGTATTGTGGGTTCCTATAGAAAATCTACAACTGTGCAAGGTTGATATGGAACCAAATAAGTACAGCAACAGGGAGGAGTGAGTTCTAATGAGTTATTTTGATTTGGGTTACAAGTCCTGTTTGCTTAAAGTAATGCTTATTGCATTTTCATGTTAGAAAGTGTGCCTGAAAAATAAAAGAGTAAACAAAATTAAATTCACTGAACTTCCATGAAGCATTGATAGCTACCGTGAAGAGAAAATCAGACTTAGACAACCTGCTTGAGCAGGGAGTTGGACTAGATGACCTCCAAGATCCCTTCCAACTCTGTTATTCTATGAAAAAAAGTGAATGGCTGGCTTCATGGGAGTGAGTAAATTGGTTTTATAGGTCATATATATACTCTTCTAAAGTTTTCACCATTCACAACCTGGCAGAAATGTTAAGAAGGACAAAAATAAATATACCGGTGAGTGTGACCTAGAAGTTGCATCTCCTTCTATTTTTCATATCCTGCTTTTGGTTAGAGACATTTTTAGTCTTATGAAATGTCTTTTGCCACAGGAGATCTAGTATACATATTACGGATGCTGAATAAGACACTGACAGATACTGATCAGACCTGGCTGGAAAAAGCCTTGGTTTATAAAAAGTTGAGTTTTGAGGGGGGTCTCAAAGTGGATAAATCAATAGATACTCCACATTTCTTTGGCTGAGTCTGAACCTACAACAAGTTAGGACTTCCACCCCATATCTAATTCTCTGGGGCAAAGAAAGATTACTGGGAATCATATACATATTGATAATACCTTTTACTGAAGCAAAGGATTATCTTGGCTAATAATTTCATATAGATATTAAACAAATGGTAAAGAGGACCAAGCCTTGGGACACCCCATACTAGAATTTGTAAAGACCCAACATCTCCATCTCCATAAACACTAAGTAGACTCAGCTACTCAGAAGAGGGAATAGAACCACTGCAATACAGTGCCCCTAACTCAGGGATCTCCAAACTTGGCAATTTTGAGACTTGTGGACTTCAACTCCCAGAATTCCGCAGCCAGCATGGCTGGCTGAGGAATTCTGAGAGTTGAAGTCCACAAGTCTTAAAGTTCCCAAATTTGGAGACCTCTACCCTAACTCCTAGCCTTCACAGACACTTCAGAAAGGTGCTATGATCGGCACTTCTGGCTGATGTTGCGGCACTATCAGATGTGAGGAGAGGATCTCCGTTCTCCCATGCTGAGTTCTCCCTGTTGGAGGGCTCCAAAAGGAGCTAAAGCCACCCTCTAGGGGTGGTGAAGAAAAGAGGGGCACCCTGCAGGTCACGAAGAGCAGCAACTCTCCTGCTGGACTCAGGGCTTCTTCCCTCTCCCTCGATGAGAAGAGGCAGCCATGATGGGACAGCCAAGGCAACAAAGCTGGGACAGCCAAGGCAAAAAAGAAATGTGCAGGAGTGATGTAAATGAACAGTGGTTGGAGCTGGGTAAGAAGATCCTTTTTTATTTAGACCCTAACTTTAAAGAAAAAAAGAAAGAGGAAAATCCAGGAAAAGAGACTCTTAGAATTATTTCTCAAAGTAGCGAACAACCATAGTGAGAAAAATCCTAGACCCAAAAGAAAGGAACTAAGGGGGGAAAAGCTAAAGACCTTTTAAAATATAGAAAATTGGATTTTTAAATTAGACAGGAGTTGTTTTGGAAAGGCATTATAAAATGCTGGAACTATCTACTTGAATCTACTTGAATAGCTGAATTTGCTTCCATAAATTGAACTAAATTTGGATTAATCAAATCTATAAGACTTGAAACAATGTTGAAACCTAAGTTGAGGATGCCATCTACTGGTGAATGAAATATACCAGACCCTTACAAGTTTAGAAAAAAAATTGATAAGAGAAATAAACAACATTCATCTGGAGGACTGTGGTGACATTTACTGTTCTATAACTATTTATTTTATGATTACTGGAGACTATTGTGAGAATAATGAAGACTCTTAAGTAAAGTAAAGTGCCTTTTATTTGAGGAAGCTGCTTCGACTATTTAAATGGAATTGACTAATAATCCTGAGATGTAAAGAACTATGATTATTAAACTTTATGAGGAGCAACAATGGACTGGAACATACTGTTTTTGGACCCGAGCAAAAGCTGAACTTATGAAATGAGTGAGATTTCAAGAGAAATGGTGTTGATGTTTCAAAGCATAAGTGGTACTATGGAAAAGAATCACAGAGAGATAAAGAACCTAATGCAAGGCATATATGGGAAAATAGAAAATATCCTACAACTGATAATGAATGAAGATCAAAGAGTCCAGGAAAGAGAGGAGATATCAGAAAGAATGGAAGAAAAGACAAAATGGACAAACCAGCAAACAAAGCAAGAAGATGAGAAGGAGAAGACAATAAAGACAATAATGACTGATGAAATAAACCAAGGGGAAAATACTTTAAGAGATTTAAAAATGGAATCGGATAACCTGGGAGATATTTTTGAAAGGGAGATTGGGGTTTGGGTGGATATTCTGGACACCTGGCAGCTTAGGAGGATAGAGATGGGAGAAATATTCAGTCTGAATGATGAAGATACAGATGTTGATAAGAGACAAAGATCCAAAAGAGTAGTATGGGAGGCAAGCCAAAACATGAATAAGAATTGAAGTTTTAAAATTATCAACAGATGATGGATAGAAAGGAATTATAATATTTTTTTATTTTTTTCTAATATAATGATGGCCTGATTGGAAATTTGAATAGAGGTAGAAATAAGAACACACACCTTTATATGAAGCAATAATTAGATGGAAAGATTGGAGGTTGAAAGATGGTATTATTAGGTATGTTTAAATAATAGGAAAATTTGTAATTGAATGACATATTGTGACTTTGAACAACCAAAGAATGAAGGACTGTGTCTTAATATAAACATGTATATTAATACTAGGATTAGCAATGGTGACCTGATTAGAAGCTAGAATAGAGGTAGAAATAAGAAATAGAGGGAATATTAGCAGATATAATTTTTATATAATAGAATATAAGTAATAATTTGATGGAAAAGATCAAGGTTGAAAGATGGCATTACCATGCATGCTTCTAATATAATTGGCATTAAAATGGAACCTTGAAATATTGAATAATTACTCTAAAAACCATGTATATTAATACTAGGACTATATAAGTTTGATTAATACAACAACCATTATGATTATCATTATTGCTGTTTGTATCAAAATGAATTATACCCAGAGGCCACACTGTTCATGTATTGATGTTGATGTATATTTAAAAATAAAAATCCAATAAAAGTTGAAAAAAGAAAGAAAGTTGCTATGATCTGTTACATCAAAGGCCATTGACAGTTCCAACAGAACATGAATGGTCATAACACTCTCATCCAAGTCTTGCCATTAAGTGTCCATCAGAGTGATCAGAGAGGTTTTTATTGGATACCCAGGCTAAACTACTGCCTGTTAAGTGTCCAGATAATCTGATTCTTTCAAGTTCCTTTTTTAAAGACTACTTCGCTATCCTCCTCCAAAAAGGAACAATTCATATAAGGTGACAGTTGCCTAAATTTCCTGGGTTCAAAGCAGTCTTCTTGAGAAGGGAACTAACCAGTTTTTCAACATGTCACCCTTGGTGCCATAAAGGAACATACAATTTTGCCACTTCCAGCTTTGGAAACACTGGGGACTATGGTGTTAGCAATTGTTATTATATGTCAGACAATCACAATGGCATGTTCTCTATAGCTGCCAGTTAGTTTTAAGTGATCCTGGCCATGAACTTAGAACTCCTTTGTTACCACAAATGTGTTTTAGAGTAAAGTTGAAACTGCCAATTCAAATTTGAGGGTCAGTGGCTTATTTTTTATTTCACAATATGTGACTAATTTTGCCTGATCTTGAAAAGCAAGTAGAATAGGACTTGGTTAGTACATAGATGGAGTTCACCACAAAATACTTGGAGTAAGGCTAGGATGGGAAGTTATACAACACTTCTGTATTATTGCTAAAAATCAAATAGATATTCCATGAAATCACCAACAGCTGAGTTTGAATTGACTTACATTCAGATAACATTTTAAATTAAAAATCAAATAAAATATTTATATTAGGGGAAACTATGCACATACATTCATAAACATAGTATAAAAGGCATTATATGCCAGAAAATGGCCTTGAAAAGATATGCATATAAGGAAAAATGAGTAAATATTTTTTTAAATCAAGATTAAATCAATTGAGACCAGAGAGGGGTTTGTTTGTTTTTTTTGGAGGGGGGAAGAATTGATGGACAAGTAATTGAAAAAAAGTCATGAAAATTTGTTTTTGTATGTATTAACTGCAGTGAGGTTATTGTACACACAAACATGCAATGATTCAGCATTACTCACAATGGAAGAATGTTTGGTAAAGATGATGAAACTTGCTGAGATGATTAAATTGATCTAAGAAAAGAGTATTTATTGTCTATGTATATTGCTAAATAGAAGTTCTACTGTATATAGACTTTTTGCTTAATGTAGAAAAAATGAATTTATGATTTACGGTTTTGACAATTAAACAGGATAGATTATAGAAAGAAAAAAGAAGTAACCATATAGTGAGAGGTAAATTTATAATTGTACTTAAAACTACTGTAAAGAAGCTGCTTTCTTGTATCTTTTTTCTATTTTTTCTGCTATTTTTTTTCCTTTTCTTGCATTTTCAACTTTGATTTCTTTTTTACTTCTTTTTCCTTACCTTATATTAGTTTGTGGTAGTTTTTATGTCTTATTTATAAATAAGAAAGTGAAATGAATAGATTTCATTCCCATTCTTAAGTTTCATCAAATCCTATTATCCCCCTATATCTTTTTTAATGTGTTTTTATCATGGTTTCAATAAATATTTTGTATATTTTGTATATAATTATTAGAAGATGTTCTAGGAAAATTGGTGTCTACTTTCTTATAACAAACCATCAAATACAATGCAACAATTACATGCTTTTAGCAAAGAACTGCTATGTGAAATGCCTAATACTATTATGAAAAATGCTGAATTATAATACTACACCCTAGCTACTTACCAGGAAACACCAGAAAGTACTTTCATTATGCATTCATTTCCATTCCTCATGTTATGCATTTTAATCAGGAAGGACCATATGTTCCCATGGATCATTCCCTGATAAGCATTGTAACTTACTACAAAACCGGCTTTGAAATCTTGCACACAAGCCAACACCTCCTACTTGGTATGGTGCCATGTCAACTTGCAACAGGCATAAACTTGCAAAGACAGCCTTTAACAATCCTTGTACAGTGAAAATGGAAAGGTGGCTAAAGAAAATTGACAGAAAGCTATCAGAATAAGAAAGAAATCTGTAAGTTCCTCATTTTAGGTAGGATTGTAAAGAGATATAATTAGTTACAGAATACACAGGATGTTGCATCCAGTGGGAATAATTATTTACAATGGATCAATATGGATTTTCTCACACATTTGCTAAGAAATCTGTAATTTAAAGATGATCATGTAGGAATGCCATATTTTGCTTTAGTGAGAAGAAATGGACTAGTTGATTCCCTAGTCCTTCCAACACTTCTTTTACAATCTTTTATTCCTATTAGTGTTGTTAATTTTCAAATAGGGAAGAGATTATTATAACGGGTAGCATTTATTATTTTTATATTCATCCTAAATCATTTTTTTCCTCAGCTTGTTTTAAAACTCCATTTAGATAGTACAATGAAAAGTGAAAATAAAAGCATCTCATTTACTTCACATGAAAAAGGCATGACTTTCTTCATCTAAGGACACATACCTGCCACTTAGTATACAAGAATCTGACTCTCTATTTCAGGGGTCCCCAAAGTTGGCAACTTTAAGACTTGTGGACTTCAACTCCCAGAATTCAACAAACAAGACTGGAGAATTCTGGGAGTTGAAGTCCACAAGTCTTAAAGTTGCCAAGTTTGGAGACCTCTTCTCTATTTCAGTAGGAAGCTTTGCAGAAGGAAAGACAATGGCTTTCCACAATTAAGGGCTCTCAACAATTTATTCTGAAATTCTGGGCTACTGGGAGATTTTTTAGACTGCATTTCTCTGGCATAAAAAGATTGCATTTCTGATTCCAATTGTTCTAAGTTTAGTAGAGCTAAACTACAAAACTGGAGTTAACAGTTTGTTAAAGCTACTTAGATGGTGCTGCAAAGCTAAGATTGCCTTTTGTTGAAGTTGTATTTGAAGCTTACTCCCCATGGAGCTGTCCAGGGTACTGCCTGAATTTTTGCCTTACTGTTAACTTCCTTTGCTTTATTGATTTACTTTGCCATTTGTTCATGTTATGCCTTTCTGGAAACAGTATTTTACTTTGCCTGGATCTCTTTTGCCACAGCTTAATCTCTGAAGTGAATCCCCTACTTATATTAATACTCCCAGTGGATCCTGAATTGATGAATTCTAAAAAACGTGCATGGGTCTAACTCATTATATATTGAAACTTGTCACACTTTACATATGTATTTGTTGACGCTTTATTTAAACTTATATTTGTATTTGTACGTATAATCTGTTTTATTAGTGTTGTATAACAATGACCATATGACATATGTAGATGCCATATGCTAAATAAGTAAATAAATGAACTGAAAATGAAACAATATCTTCCAACTAGTTTAGAAACAAACATTATAAGGAACCCAATGTTGCTTTAAAAAATAACAATCCTGCATTTCTTTGCCCTTCTTTCCCCAAAATGGAAAATAACAGAAAAATGAAAAAGTAAGTGAGTTTTCTTTAATTGCAAAAATGGCAGTGACTGGATGGCAGAAATAAGTTAATTTAAAATTATTAGAGCAATTTCATTGTGTCGCATAATGAAACATTATAAAGCAAGAAAGAAGAGGTAAAGAAGTGAAGGGTATCTGTTTTGGTAGGATTTGAAACATAACAACTAATTCCAGATTTCAATTCCACTTAAATTTTTAACTTGAATTTACTCTGCCATATAAAATGATGTTTTAGATTATTTAAAATTATGTGTGTATTAAAGTGTGTATTAAAATTATGTGTGTATTAAAGTATTTTGTACTAAAATCTAATGTGGCAAAAGTGGTTTTCTTCTGTAGTTCCCATTTGACTCTGATATACTTCCTACTTTCTATTAGGTTTTACTAGCTCATAGAAATGTCTCATGGCTAGCAAGTTCATTTCCTATAAATTTGGAGTGCCAGTAATAATCCAGTTCTATAAATAAATTAAAATTAGTTTATTTTCAATGCTTCTAAACAAGCATAAAACCAGCATATTTTTCCTTCTGTATATTTTATTTAATTGCATCATTATGAGTTCCCATTCAAATACTAAACACACACACACACACACACACACACCCAGCAGGTGTCAATGGAAATTTCAAAACTTGATATGCATTTCTTCTGGAGCAGGGGCAGCTGGGGCAGAATCCCCTGGTTTTCTGCAATTTCTGATCTCTTTGAAGCCCCTTGAGGATTTTTTAAAAAATATCCTTCTGATTAACAAGATCCCTTCATTGTGAGATTTGTTTGAGGGGGCAAGAAAGTAAGTTAGCAAAAGTTATCTCAGTGCCTTCACACTTAAGAAAACCTCTGTACAAAATACGATCTTCTGTTAAGGCTCTTATTTAAGAGAAAGAATAAAAACCACACGTTCCCCCTTTTTTGTTTGTTTTTGTAAAGCAAATGTGTATGGTATGCCGTTATTGTAGCTTTGGACTTTAAGCCACCCCATCTGGTGGTGTTATCTGCCTATGACAGAAGGTCTACCCCTTGCTGTTAGGAAAAAACAAAAACAAAAAACCCCAAACAAGTATTTTGATTAAACTTGCATGCACTTAAGCCATTCCTTTGAACCTTTATAATTTGGCAGCAGGCACACTGACTATGAATGTCTTCATCTGGATTCAACAAGTGGGACAATGCAATGCACTTAAATCCCTTAACTGGAAATTTCTTGCCTTTCATTTGTTTAGCCACAGTAGAGAAAAGACTAGTCACAAAACTTTCCCCTGTGCTTTAGAAGGTTCCCCCTTTGAAGTAGCAACCCACAATAATACTGTAATAGAGGCAAAGCAGCAAAGCCTGTTCTTCTTTCCCTGAACATATTTCTTTCTGGAGAAATGCACGGAAACTGCAGGACTAATGCAGGACTTGAAACTAGGACAGTTTCTCTGCTTGTCTCTGGTTTTGTCCAGCGGCCATAATACAGAGATACCAAAGAGTTAATTTGTGTTTTTTAAACCTCCTTCCCAATATCCTCTCTCATTCCTGCATAAAAACCTCATGTCCAGACATCAAATCAGTAGACCCTGTTGCCTGTCAGAGAATACAATGTCAGGCCATTAGTATGTTAATAAGTCCGGAGGGTGACAGGTGGCCTACTAGACAGCTCAATTAAGCTGCTCATTAAACACACGCTAACGAACAGCCAAGGCAGGGCTTGAACAGCACCATTCTGTAATGACATGATGTCAGAATGAACAAATGAGGAAAAATAACAAAAACATTATAGCAATGACAGACGCCACTAATAAGGACCCCTTGCACTACATCAGCCTTCAAATCAATGAGCAACAGGGATCAAAAACCTCGACCCAATATTCTCAGGAGACTAAATGCAGCAAGATTTTGGGGTCATTTAAAAAAACTTAGAAATTATAACATATCATAAACTAATTGTTGAAGGGGGGAAAAGACCAGAAGAAGAATTCATTTCCTCTTAAATCAATCACCCCAAAGGTGTTGTAGGCTGAAGGGAGACATCATTATTTAATAGGATTCTCAGTAAATTTGGCTAACACGGTGTCTTTGGCATCCTTGAATCTTTAGGTAGAGCCCATTTGCAATACCTGCTCATACTATATTTTGAAGATGTCTTACCAATGTAAAGACAAGCAGTTCACTTTAAACTGCAGATTTTGACCTATTATTTTTTAAAAGAGTGGAAGGACGGCTTGTAGCTGAAAAGGATTCATTGTTAAGTAAGGAGCATCCCATGTAATAAATTCAAGCATGCAGCTACAGTAGAACTGATTCACATGTCACAAACTAATAGGCTGATTGACCATTATAGGGTCATGACTTTTACCTTTTATACATTGGATTCAGTATTCTATTAAGGAAGTGGTTAACACCTCCATATGTTTCCCTAAAGACTGGACACTAATAATAATGGCATAGGGTTTCCTGCCCAAGCAGGGGGTTGGGCTAGAAGACCTCCAAGGTCCCTTCCAACTCTCTTATTCTATCCTAATGTGAGATATATGTATATCTGAATGTATATATGTATATGATTGTTTATGTATTTTTATTATTGACTTGGAATATCATTCTTGTGCTAGTCACTACTGAAAAAACAAAGTATTCTTTGATAAAGGCATTCAGATGTACAAAATGTACCAAAGCTCAAGAGTTAATGCTTACCTTAGGAGGGAAGTATGTGTTTATGTTGCAAGGCAGCCATACTGTTAGGCAGTTCAGAAATGTGCATAAAATAGCTCAATAATCATTTATCTAGAATTGGCTGGATTCTAGAATTAACACACTGCAAACTCAAAATCACCCTAGAGACTGGATGATTTAGGGGAGACTTTAAATTGCAGGACTGGTTATCCTAATCTGCCTTGTCCCTTCACTTAGAATTTTCACAGAACTCTGCTTCTGATATATAGTTCAGAACCTTGTCATGTACCAAGAGAAAAGGAGACTAGTATTTGCGCACATAAACTGCCTTAGTGAGGAGGGAGGGAAAAGAAGTGATTCTTCAGTTAGTTATTCTTGCAATCAGCTTACTACTGGCTTTTTCAATCATAGTGTTTTTAGGAGAGCACATTTTAGCATTTATAGCATTTTAGAAAGAGTACTTCCCTAATTAATCTTTTGCTTACCACCACTTTCCACATCTTCCATCTTACAAGTTGAAAGAAGAAAATATTGTGGTTGTCTTGAATTCCTGATAGACAATTTTCTTGTATGAATAAGATGAATGAATCAATCTCGCCTACTTCCCCCTCTCCTTTGTTCCCAACAGAGAGTTTCATTCCATTCATAAAGGATAATTATACCTTACTATCATTCCCTCCCTTAGCATAACCTCTGTTAGCTTATGTGTGTGATATGTGTGATTACACATATCATTCCTCCAAGCACCAATTTCTCTGCAATGTGGTATACTTCTTTCCTTAATAGTTACCAGACTCTAAATTGCAGTTCGTTTTGATGAAAAGCAAAAACATATGGTGTTAGAAAAAAATTAAAGGCATGTAATTCCCATGTGGAAAATTATATAATTCAAAATGTCTATATTTGTTTCTATAAACTGTTTATCATTTCTGCTTATCATATACTAATATTTTTAAAAATATGATTAATTGTAATTTTTCCCATGTTAGATAAAGGAATACACACCTTGATTTTTTAAAATTCACATTTCAGAATCAGGAATGAGGCAGGATGCAGACTTAGCACATTGACTGGATGACACTATAATTAATGTTAGATTGGCATTTTTTAAATATGTAAAGAACAATAAATAGTAGTTTAATGCACCACCACTACTAATACTATTATCAATACTCCTGTTTGGAACAGACATATGTTTGTTGATTTTGCCTCCAGTTTTAAATTAATTTCAACCACCTTGGATACTGCACATCTTGGTATGGGGATGAGAAATGCCATTTGTTGTTCATTGGTTTCATCTTCAGCCAGGAAATTTTAATTGGCTGGCCTTGTTTTTATAAGCTTGTTTCATAAAAGTGCCATGCATGCAATCATCTGAGCATATTCAAATGGCATATCTCATACTACTTATTAACCCATATCTCAATGTCAGCTATCTAGGTTCCAAAAAGAAGCCTCCAAGGAAGGCAATAGCCAGTATCCTCTGAGCATTGAATAACAGAAATAATTTATCATGTGGAAGGATACTTGAAAAAAAAAATGAAACTTAGAAATGTCCTTTAACATTTGCTGAAATCATACCAAATAGAACCTGTCAATCAATATTTCCATGGCTAGCATCACTGCAACAGCTGGCAATATTGATGAAGTCTGGACTTTCTGGAGAAGCTTGTCAGCAAGTCTTTTATGGTAGATGTGGCTGCAAAAATCTAAACAGCAGTGGTTCTTAGTGATAGTGACATTTGGCATCAGTGGATCAATGATTTTTCAAAAATGCTGGCTGGCCATATAGATGTTATACAGGCCTGATCTAGAGCTATCATATCTATGTTGCAAATGTCTGGATGATCATGTAAAGAACCACACAAATCATTAACTCCTTATTGCCATCTACTGGTTGTTCAGTGATTTGCAGTGATTGTATATATATATATATATATATATATATATAT
>NW_020769322.1:2884153-2919750 GCF_900518735.1 Pseudonaja textilis | reverse complement strand
TTGTTTTCTTAAGTTTTCGCGGGTACTTACATGTATGGCATTCGGCTTTGCTCGGGTATTTTCCCACGTCATTATAGTTGTGCTTTTAAAGTTGAAGCAACGTTTCGGCAGAATCGCATCTGCCATCATCAGGCTTGTGTATTGTGTTCGTCTGTGTTCATCAGACAAACACAATACACAAGCCTGATGATGGCAGATGAGATTCTGCCAAAACGTTGTTTCAACTTTAAAAGCACAACTATAATGACGTGGGAAATACCCGAACAGAGCTGAATACCACACATATAAATACCCATGAAAACTTAAGAAAATATATATATATGTTTTCGTAGATTTTCACAGGTACAGGTATGCAGGTCAAGACATGCCAAGACCTGCATATATACATACATACATACATACATACATACATACATACATAATGTCAACTTCAAAATGGATGGACTTGCATAATTATAAAACACATCCCATTTTATACCAGTCTTGACCTTGGGCAAAAGGTAATAGAAAAAACATACAGGCAGTTGCCAGGTATCAACATTGGTTCAAAAAGTTGTGCACATGCACACACATATGCAAGCATGCATATAAACACACAGTTGTGGAAGTTGTAGTCTATTTAGCAAATGAATCTGAGAGACTAATCATCTTTTACCATAGAATCATAAGTGACTTTCAAAATCTTGTTTTCCTTTCAGACACATTGCCCATTTATAAAATGGGGATATTTGTGACTGGCAGTGAAACACGTTCTATTTTGCATGGTCTGAATTTTAAAAGTTAAATGAACAGCAGAAAGAGTAACCCTGAAACCCATTATAACTTATGCTGTTCTGTTTTGAGAGTTAATTAATCAGCTTGGTATAAGCTGACTTCATTTCCTAAAGTATGGTCCAAAGACCCTGGGCATCCCCCAAGACCTTCTCAGGAGTCTACAAAATCAAATATTTAGTCAAATATTGATGATAATTCTAAACAATTAAAACAAACTCACTCTTCTCATTATTTTTTTTGTTAAAAATGTTTTTTTAATGAAAAAGGCTTTATTTGTGTTACTATTCAATGGACTTAAAATTGTTCTCCAAATGTGGCCGTTTCCATTTTTAATATGATAAATATTAATAAATATAACCTATACAAATAAAACCTGTTGGAAATCCTCTGTAATTTTTAAGTGGGGGCAGAGCAAAAAGTTTAAGAGACAATAAACCAAATAAAAGGAAAAAAATAGTCTCTTTGTTACAGAAATGTGTACATTCCTTAAGAATACTCATCAGCACAACTGAATTCTTGTCTGTTCACAAATAATTCCTAACGAGTTTGATCTTTTTTTCCTCCTATGTAAGTATGAACATATTTGGAGTAAGCCTGACAGAATTCAGTAATATGTAGTTCTGAGCAGACATTTAGCTAAATGCTTTGGGGAAGGATAAGGCTTTCAAGCTAAAGATGTCTACAGAGGACTATATGTACCCATGTATGTTTTAAGCATTTCTCTTTTATCACACCGAATGAGCTATCAGCAATGCCAGGTTTTAAAATAAGTACTGATACGTACTTGGGGAAAGTAAGAGATTTCACTCAGAGTATGTTTGACACTGCAGATGCATTGTTACTTAAGTGTATGTTGCTATGTAGAGGAATTTATTATTTTTTATAAATGCATGTGATTCAACAACAGCAGTTTTAGAAATAGGGAGCCCTATATCATTACAGAATTAAGGCTATGGTGCAAATAAGCACAGCTGTCAGGTAAATGGCATATGTGTTAATTAAATAATTTGTCACTTGATGTTAGATAACAACAACACCTCTTTACATTGCAAGCTACTATCTCTAGAATGGCAGGATGAGATATTAGCAAAATGGAAGGAACAGTTCTGCTTTGCAATGCAGTCCTGATAGCAATTGTAAATGCTGAATAAAAGGTGCCACATTAAAGAAACTAGCATTATTGATTAGATTCTAACAACACAAGACTTTGTTTCTCTGAGAATAATTATTCTTATATATGTTTAGAATAAGACAAATTCAATACCCATGCTTCACTACGAAATTATGTGATCAGGCTTAGTGTTTGGGGAGGGGCATCCATTGGTATTCATCTGCCTAGCATCCTGTCAGTGTGTGAGAGAGTTGAAGGCTGTTTGGAAACTGAAGCAGTATTTTCTGTGTGAGCAAGAAGGAAACAGCAAGGAGCCTGGGCATGGCTTAGCTCAACTATTCTGTGCTGCTTGGTGCTGTGAAATTAAAATTCAAACTCCTTTCCCCTGCTTGTGTTTTGCATTTGGAGCAGATTTCTTTTCAGGTGGGAAGGGGGAGGAGAACTCCTTAGCATCAGAGCATGTTAATAATGTATATGAAATGCTAATGCTCTGGTCATTTTGAAAAATCCTTTCTTAGTGAGCATCTAGAATCCAAGAGGAACATATGTGCCAACTTTCAAGTTTGTAGGTTTTACGGTTCTGGAGATTTTGTGATGATGCATAAATGGTATTTATCTATCTATCTATCTATCTATCTATCTATCTATCTATCTATCTATCTATCTATCTATGTTTTCATAGATTTTCATGGGTACAGGTATGCAGGTCTTGGCATGTTTGACTCAATCTTACATGGGAAAAGACCTGAACACACCAAGACCTACATATATCTATGTCTATGTCTATGTCTATGTCTATATCTATCTATCTATCTATCATCTATCTATCTATCTATATTCGTAGATTTTCATGGGTACAGGTATGTAGGTCTAGGTGTGTTCGGGTCTTTTCCCGTGTAAAATTAAGAGTATCTTAAGATACTCTTAATTTTACAAAGACCCAAACACACCTAGATATATATATATGATTATCTAATCTTATTTGTATGCAGTGAAAGGCCAAAACACATCCATAATTATAGATACACTGAGAGTGGAGGAAAGAAAGAAACATCCACAGCAATATTAGACTATTCCATTGCATAGAGGTCTGCATGGTGAGGGAGCAGAATTTTGCAGCTGTTTGGAAAATTGCAGTTGACCTATTGTCTAAGGGAAAAATATTTTCTTCTTAGATTCTGTATCTGTATTTCTTTATCTCAAACCAAGCTGTGTAAAAGGGTCAGAAGAGTAATATATGGGCAACTGATCTGACTTCTTCTGCCAGGCATGAATAGAGATAAAGGTATATTGATGTTCTGACCAAGGCTTCCGAGACCGTAATTACGCACACACTTATTTTGAAAACAAGTCTTATTTTATTGCAACGCTAGGAATAATTTTCATTCCCAGCCGGTAATGAATCTCAAACAGTCCCTCAAGATAAGCACCCATCTTTCTTCCCTGTGAAGTGCTGCTAATAACAAAAGTGTCAAATAAACTAGAACAAAAACCAACCGAAGTACAAAGAGCTTCAAGAATGAATCTGAACCAAACAAACGACTTTGCTTCCTGCAAAGGTTTCATCAGCTTGGCCTGTCCTTTATACCTTATGGGAGGGGCAATCACCTCCCAGCCTTACTCCTGAGTCGCCCCTTTTGTTTCAGCTGCTCTCACCTTCTAGCAGCTCTGCACACATGCGCACTGGGAACAGGCTCCCCTTGTTCCTCTGCCTCACTGCTGCCAGACTCCAGAGACTCCGGAGGCAGCACCCCACTCCCAGATGGTCCTGGCCCCGTCTCTGAATTGGACACAGGACCCTCATCTGAGTCCTCTCCAGACTCTCAGACTGATCTCCTTTCTTCCCCACTGCCTGATTCTGCTGCCATTTGCACAGGCTGCCGGTGAACCACAACAACTGGTAACTCTCCCTTCCAGGAGGGTTGATGACAAAACAATCATACAAAACAAAACAAAAATATAGGTCGGATATAAAATGTTTCCAAATTAAATAATAGCTGAAGAGATGTTCCATACAACTGGATAGAGATGGAGATGGTGCTGGAGTTATTATTCAGATACATGTTTTTAAAAAATAACTCTCTGAGCTCCAACCGTTCTCAAAACCATTCAAGTTATTAGGCAGAAATACAGAAGAAAATGAACTTTATATTAATACTTGCAATTGTGATAACATAAAGTGATAAAGAGCTATTGATAAAGAGGCAGCCCCAGGAAAATTAATTGAACCCAAAATTTCAAGAAATAATGATGCATGTCATCCTCAATAAAAAATAAAATGCAAATCAAGAATTTCTTGCCTTAATAATTGGAAACATGCTGGGGACTTTACAAACTTAGGCAAAGCTAAAGTTATAAGAAAATTTAGTTTTGTCTAAATTTCACAAATAATTCCTACTGAGTTTGATGAAGAGCCAAGCTAAGTGGAGATCTGAACAAACAGTGGTAATAAATCAACTTTACCTTTGTTTTTGAGACGTGTTTTTCTAAAAAAAAAAATCATTTTTCTGATACACATAGATTCTGCAAAATTTAGTTTAATTTGATTTACTGCTAAAGAAATAGGCATGGGATTAACAATAAATGCCTTTAAATATTGACAAGACAAAATTTGCAGATGGAAAAGATGCTATACTCATCAATTTTAAACTGATGCGGCCATTTACAATAAGTTAAAGAAAATGTCTACTTTGAAACTGCAATTAATAATCTTGTTTTGTCAGGCCAATGCCATTGACTTTGATGACTTATTTTAGAGTAAATTAGTGGTATATTATAGCTGAAGAAAGGACAATCAATATCTGTGCTCATTATTTCGAACCCTCTGCGTGTGTGTGTGTGTGTGTGTGTGTGTGTGTGTATTTATTTATTATCAAATTTCTATACCAGCCATCACATTTGCATGACTTTTGTAATGTTAGCACTTGAAAGTTATAATTTACTATCTGGCATCATCTTTTCTTGCCATCTCAATGAAATCCCCCCGCCCGCTTAGACTATAATATATAGAGTTAATTGCAGTGTTGCCCTATAAAAATATTGGGAGATTAGGAATTCACACCTTTCCTTAGTAATCCATGATGTACTCATTTGGTAGGTTGTATTTCAATTACAGAAAGGTTTTTTTATTTGCTTACAGACTTTCCATTCATTCTTTAATGTTTGATGATTCATATAATTCCTTAAAATTTATAAAGTATCAACATCATATTAAAACAAACTCATCCTATAAACCCTGGTATGGGAAAGAGGGAAGAAGAAATCTAACCTGAAACATGATTTTCAAAAAAGCAGGGGTTTTGTGGGGGGTGGGGAGGAAATGGCCAAGAAAAAACAAAATGTTAAAAAGGGCTTGCACCTCATGTATGCCGGTCACCTTCTCAGCCCCACCTATCTCACAGAGTTGCTGTTATGGGGAAAATAGAGGGAGGAAGGAGGAGG
Organism: Pseudonaja textilis; assembly: GCF_900518735.1. The sequence continues at coordinate 2,914,424 of NW_020769322.1, read as the reverse complement.
ATGTATGTTCATCATTTTGAGTTGCTTATAAAGTAAAAAGGGATAAAAAAATCCAATTAATTAATTAATATTATAGTATACAGTACTGAAACTTTAGAGGGAAGAAATAATAACCGTGGAAGTCTCCCTCTCACTCACACACACACACTTGTAGCACTGATATCGTACTAAAATTGCTGTATTTAGTTGCCCCCTTTAAAGTGAATCTCCTTTGGGTTTATGCTTTTCCCATTTCTTTTCTTTTCCAGCCTGGTTGTCTCTTTCTTTCAGCCACTATCAATGGATGAGGCTGCAGGGAGCTGTCCAATGTAAGCCCCTGAGACATGAGTTGTCCCTTTGGACCTATTCAATGGAATAACTTGCAGAGGAACTGTGACTGCTGCAAAATCTTTCAGTTTTGTTTTCTTCCCTCACCAGTCTTATAATAAATTCATGAGCTGTGGAAAATTTTCATATTTGGTAAGCTAGCAAAACACAAATATTTTCAAGGGATAGGAGTATTCTTAATGAAGTAAACCAGGCAAAAGGTCAATAATGACTTCTATGATGTGAACATTAGACTTAAGAGCAAGTAAGAATATTGTTAAATTATAAATGAAAAATCTTCTGCAGTCACGACATAAGCTTAAGATTGAAAATCAGGAATGTCAGATGTTACATCCTTTCTAATCTGCTCTACAGAGTGGAGAATTGCTCTCTGACAGAAAGCCACTTGAAGAGACTAGAAGCATTTGAAATGTGGATTTACAGATGGCTGTTATGTATAAGCTGGATTGACAAAATCAGGTGATAAGCCACCTGGGAAAGCCAAGGAAAATCATCAAAACCATTAAAAAGTGAAAGTTATAATATTTCGGACATGTGATGCAGCACCCAGAAAAATACGACATACTTCACTTAATCCTCCAAGGAAAGAGTGAAGGCAAACAAGGCCCAGGCAGAAGAAGAACATCATGGCTTCAAAATCTAAGGGACTGGTTTTGACAAAACTCAGCAGCACTTTTTCGTGCAGCTGTTGATAAAAATAGGATCACCAATATGATTGCCAATGTCTGATGACATATATGGCACAAGAAGAAGAAGATTGAAGAATCTTATAGGAAGATCTCCTTCTAATCAACTATCAACCATTGTCTATATTCAGATCCAAGCACTGCTTTCATGAACCCTATGAAATAAAGATGAGCACTTTTCAGCTGTCAGTTTCTCCAGCCAACCAGCTTGTCCCTTTTGACTTCAAACATCATATCGCCTTGAAATGCTACACTTCTGGGAGCACTCACGAGAAACATTCCTCCAGAAATATCTTGCCCCTTGCTCTTCCTTGAAGAAAGAAAGGAATAATTCTAAGGGATGTGATTTCTACACCATGTTCTCCTGTAGGACACAGCAAGGGACTAGAGGAGACCCTGGTCATTTGGACAGATCCTGTCTCCTATTTCTGCAATATTGATAATTCTGTCCTCTTGGGAAGTTACAGATGTCCTGAAAGAAATATAAACAAAAATAGAGTTCTGTGTGTCCTGCCCAAATAAAACATGGGATTACAATTGTCAAATGACTACACTATTATTGCTACTGAAATCTCATGCTCTGATGTAAGTTTGGACAAAATTTTGCTAGGACAATGAACTGTAAACAACTTGTGAAATATCTTGTTCTTGTAAGAAGTTGAACTTTTGCAAAAAAAAAAAAAATCTCATTAGACATATACAAGGTTTCTGAAAATTTTAATTCTACATCTTTTCTCCATATTCTTTCTTCACAATAGAAAACCAAGGCTGACTTTCCAAGAAAAAAACAAAAAACAAATCCCTTTTATTTTGGAAGCTTTATGATTATATGGTAGCTTGAAAAAAAACTATTTAACAACTTGTTTTTTGGTCTCATACATGCAGAAGCACACGTTTTGATACATTTTTCTACAATCTTAAAAATGTTCTTATTCATTTTCAGGAAAGGGAAACTTAGAAAGCTTTAAGAACTTAAAGAAAAAAATATTTTTAGTATTTTCATATTATCATGGGTAACCATATAATTGCATGTTAAGAAAGAATTGGTAAACAAAATAGAATATAGATTTTTTTGGAAGAATAACAACTTAGTTTGATAGTGACAAAAGAAATAAAAGAAACGCAAGACAAAACAAAATGAAATTTCAAATATTTTCTTGCATATAGAATTTATTTTACAGAATGATTTGAGCAGGTAGGACTTTATGTGATGTACAGTGTCATAATTTGTATTTATTGATTAAAAGTCAGAGTCAGAAACAATTGGTGCTAAAATTCATTGACAATCTTTTTATGAACTGAGTAATATTTTAGGCTTAGTTCCCACCATTAAAAATGTTTAAGTTGGCCCCAGATTTTAAGGCATCTTTGTGTCTCTCCAATCTTAAAGGGAATAATTCTTCTCCCATATATTAATTCTGTTGATTTCTTCTTTAACAACAGTGGGACTTCATTAACTTTTTTTTTTTAAATCTAACCATTAAAATATTGTCTGCTATAGGAGAACACATGGAATTGATCTTTTAGAAGGCTGGTAGATGTTGATGTCTACAACTGAAGTCTTCCTTTTGAACAATAAGTGTTTAATCAAAAAGTTGTGTGGGTTCTCTTTCTAAAGTAAATGATGGAGATTCATAGACACCTAGAGTTTCCCAGTATAGAAAAGAAGAGTCACCTGTCTCCTTGCACAAAACAAAATGGCAATCAATGGTAGAATAAGGGGAGAAAATGGAGGATTTAAAGTACAGATGTTGTTAAAAGAAATTTCATTTCATGCTGTGATCATTTGTTTAAGGCAGTTTACAATTATTAAATGGTTCCAAGTGACTCTGAGTGGCTTACAATGTGATAAAATATGCAAATATCAAGACAATTATAAATATAAAAACAGATTAAAATACAAAAAAAATACCTAAGAAACTTAAAATACTGGGTTTGGAATGAAGAGCTTCTTTGGAACTCCAAGCCAATCAACCTAGCCAAGTTTTGAGGCTTTTCCTGAAAGCTAAAAGAGAGGGGGTAGATCTCACCTCCTGTGGTAAGATGTTCCAAAGGACAGGGACCATAGCAGAAAAGGGTCTTCTCTTGGATCCCACCAGCTGAAATTCTTGGCTGATGGGTTCTGCAGTAATCCCCTTCTGCCAGCACAAGTGGAACAGGCCAATCCCATTGGGGAAAGACGGTTCTGCATCCTGGATCTTTGCCATAGAAGGCTTTAAAGTTGCACTTTGAACTGCACCTGGAAGCAGATCAATACTGAGTGCAGCTCGTGTAACAGTAATGTTACAGGGGGCACCTTAGGGGCTTCCAAAACTGTCCACTCCACTGCATTCTGGACCAATTGTAGCTTCTGAACATTCTTCAAGGGCAGGCAATGAAGATTTTCCCTCTGTGAGGGAGTTGGACAGTTTTAAAAACCTGATAAACAAACAAAGAAATAAAATTCTTAATTAGTCATGCCATGCAAAGTATTTAGGTAGCTTTTGCCTAATTCAAGCTGGGGCGAGCCTCTCAGACCCCTAACCTGAAAGAAATTGCATAACCAGAAGTTCTACAATTGTAAGTATCTTGCCACCATGAAAACCATTCAAGGACGGAGGCCCCTACCTCTCTGAATTTGAAGGAAGAGCGTCTGCTTTCTATAGAAATAGCAGTAGGGAGAAAGACAATATCTCTCTTTCCTATAATTCTGTATTAAAACAAAGGAGGGGTAATTCCAGGTCCTTTCAGAAACATGAAGGAAATAAGAGAAACAACTTGATGGGACATAATCAATCAATAAAGAAGAGAATGTGAGACATGGCCTGTGAGTTAGTTTCTCACAGCAGAAATACTAATTATACAATAGTATTTTAAACATTACTAACCCAAGGAAGAAAACTGTGAAGCCAAATAACTGCTAAACCTTAGCAAAGAGGGGGAGGGGAGCATTATAACTGCAAATAAACATTACACTTATACTGCCAGAAGATCATCACAAGCTTAAAGAAGATTCATCCTATTTTCAGTAAAGATTCTTACCTAGCCCTGCAGGTTTGAGCAGCTAAGTAGCTTTTGCAGAGCTTGAACCAGGGAACCTGAGAAGGGGACGGGTCCTTGCAATTGAATAGCGTATTTAAATAGAGGATGTTTGAATTTAGCAGTGATCCTGGAACTTAATTAAAAAATTGTGCAGCTAAGTGTCTGTATGAGAAATGTTGATAGTATCAGAAGTTACTAATATTTCTTATTTAATACTTATTTACTGTATCTTTTTAGGACAGGTTTCTCTACTCTGATGCCCTTCAGATTATGATGGATAACTATGGCAAAATTCCCAACAAACACCAACTTTCTTGGCTAGGAATTCAGAGTTGTAGTTATACTCAAGAAGGCCTCAAATGGGTGAGATTATGCCTTGAAGATTAGCAACATCAAGGCATCCAGGAATGACCAAGAGTAGTCTTGTGCTGTGATTGTTTCCAAAGGTTCAGCTTTGGAAAACTTTTGACAATAACTTTCACTTATACAGAACACTGACTGATATCATAATTTCCTTCTTTTGAGCACCAGAATATTTTGATTTTTTACCCAAGCCTTTTTAGGTCACTTGCATTTTTAGGTCATGTACCTCTTAATTTTCAATATGTATTTTTAAAGTTTTATTTTAATCATCTATATTGTTCCATATTTCTTTAACTATTATGCAATAATGGTTTTGTAAATACCTTTCTCCAAGACAATTTTTATCAGGGAACATCTATTTAAATAGATGTTCAACCAACCAACCAATGAATCAATGTGATATGTCAACAGATCAGAGCTCTTGTAAGAAGTATATTCTTTTCAGAGATATGTAAGAAAATATATAGTTAGTTAAAATAATTAATCAAATATCATCTCAAATCATCTAACAAAGATATAACAATAATAATGAGATTACCTAAATTAATTCATTTGCTTGTACAAAGCTCCAGGAGGTTTCTGTTTCTGTTTAAACTCTTGAATAGAAATACACTGTGAATCTACCTCAGTATATCCTTTTAGTAATCTATATCCTTTTCTGTTTCTTCTTGCTCTTTTCCGCGGCATTCTGTTTTGGGGCAATATTATTTAGTTCCATCATTTTCACAGCACTTTCTTAAACAGCGGATACATATTCCTGTCATTTGTCCCTAAATGTTCCATGAAAAAAATTAACCATTAAAGTGATCCATCAATTTCAATTCTATATCATTTGAGTAAATGTCTTAAAAAACATAGAAAATCAAAAATTTTCAAATTATAAATTCAGCTGAGCAGATGCTACTCTTTTCAAAGGACTGTTTTCAGTTGTTTTGAATGTGAATTTGGGTTTGGGTTTTTTCTTAAATTTAGGAGGACTAGTATGTTAAACCATTCTCAAATGTATGGTTGTTTTGTTTTAATTTATTTTAATATTTTGTTTGAGTTTGTGCCTTACATTGCCAGGAAATTTTACTTCTGTTTTTCAGTGCTTTGTCACCAAATTTTAGTGATCAGTTTTCATGGATACCTTGAAGGCTTCACAAATGGGGTTGATGGATCACTTGGGTCCATAATTTAACACAGCATTTACTGCTTTAATAAGTAACTGAAGTTCAGGGTAAAAGACAAAGGTTTTTTTTCTATTTCAGACTAATTTCTATTGGAGATATAAGGATTGAATCTTGAATCATCTGTAGACAAAATTAGTATTCTAACAAAAAGTTTTAAATTAGATAACATTAAGGTGACTCTTTGGAAATATTTGAGATTGAAATCAATATGAAATAAAAATGAAATAATCCAGTTGAATCTATCAAATATGGATTTCAATTTTTGTAGTAGTTTAAATAACAATTTAAATGATTAGATCATTGATCCATTCAATACTAAGAGTCTTTAAAATTATAAAATGGGGAAAATATATGGAGAAAGCAAATACTGGGTCTCATTTCTGATGAGAGGAAATAACTTCTAATTAGATTTCCAAAAGCTTCTTTATGTTGGTTATCTCACTGGGAAGTAATGTAGGAGAACTAGTACAGATTTAAAATTCACCTTTATTAATTTTTAAAATTTAATTTTTTAAAAAATCTTCTATTTAAATAATAATGGTAACAAATGAACTATGCCATTTATCAAAAACAAAGTGTCAACAAAAAACATTTGTTGAGCAAAAATCAAAATATTGCTAGCAAGCTAATATTTGTGTTTGCAAATGGATTAGATTGGAAATGTCTAAAAGCTTCAAGTTGTAGATACCATAAACTGATGACAGTTCTCCTGTATTTCATTATATTATATATTTTAGATGTTGAAATGGCAATGGAATATTCCAAGGTTTCATCCCCCCGCAACCCAAAGACACTTGGCTTTATGTACGGTATTATATGACTAAAGAAGTGGTGTGTAAGTGGAACTCGTTTTGTGTGGACTGTCATGCCCCTGGTGGAGACTGACTCTGAGGAAGAGGAGGAACAGCCAACAGGGAGTGGGAGTGTGGCTCCAGAGGTGGTGGAGGAGGCTGAGGAAAGGCAGAGGCTGGCTGAGCAGTCAGAAGAGGATCCAGTCCCATCCCCTATCCATCCTAGGTCACGCAGGGAGGAGAGGATCAGGGAAAACGGAGGTCTACTCAAGAGGAGATTACCATGATCTTCCTTGTGGCTTGCAGGTGGGAGCTATGTATATAAGTTTGCAACTGCACAGTTAGAATTTGCAGGAGTCAATTTTAGTGTTCACCGTGAAAGAGGTTTATCTGTGCTGGCGTTCTTCCCATGGACTCTCCTCAATTATTTTCCTGGAGTTTATGATTAGTTATCTTGGCTTGCTTTGGAACTCTCATCAATGTGGTTTGTTTTGGTTTTCTGTTTGCCTCATTAGTTACTTTTGTGACTTTAAACTGTGCCAAATAAAACAGTGAAGTTAAGTTGAAGGCCTTACCGGAGTTTAATATATGTTTTGGGTTTGGGGTTATTTTGAGAGACTACGGGTCATCACATGGACTTCTACATAGGTGGACATTTCTTTTCATCGTTACATATGTTTCACATGTAATATTTTCATTATATTTGCAGTGGATAATCTATTTCGCATCAAATACACAAGCTGTTCCCCAAATCACTACATAAATATCACTACTTCATTAACACCAGTGTTGTTTGTCAGAATCAAGACATAAGCCACCCAGAGACACACGACAGTACGATGGGTGGCCTATACATTTAATAAATAGAAATAAAAATAAATAAGAAACTTGGTTCCCTTCAGATTTTTGAATTTCTATTAGCCAAAGCCAGCATGAACAATCGCAAAGGATTATGGGAGCTATAACGCAGAACAACTGCCTGTGTAACCATGCCCTGTTTTTCACTAGTTTAACTTGAAATTGGGGAAATTGATTTGCTATCTTTCTTATGCTACTTAGAAATATGGAGCAGTGGCCAAGAATGTGAGATTGTAAAGGCCATGATTGTACCCCAAGGATTACTTAGGTTGGAGTGTAGAGAAAGTCCTGTTGTGTGAACAGCACAAAAGCAGTTCTAGTTCATTCTTAACATCACAAACAGCTGCCTAAGTATGACTGGCCAGAGCAACCTCAGAGTGATCCAATAGCTATTCATCTCAGCCAGACTCTAAAAAGAAGGCTTCATTATATTAGGAATGTGAATCTCTGTGGCATCTGCCAAAAAGAACACATTTCTTCCTCCATCCCCATCCCTGACAAAATATCCCTCCTCACTTCTATAGTTTCTTGTGGGCTCTCAATAGTTGTTTTTCTTCCTTGAAACAGGGAAGTTTCTCTGAACGACTTTTTTTTAAAAAAGGCCTATTGGTCGAGTGCAGCTGCATCTCAAAGGTACATTGTGGGTGAATTATGAATTTACATGCCTAAACAAATGTGGGGAAACAGGAGGATCTTTTTGCTGTGCCTCCAGAATTGATGTTATTCCTCTGCCAGTGGCACCTAAGGAATGGTTTTGTTCCATTTCCTCTCCTTTATGCAGTCCTATTTATGTTTAGCTCTGGTCTGCTGCCATTGAGCATCATTGTCATTGCAACCAATGTCTCTGGGCTAGCCAAATCCAGCAGCTGTGTGTTTAATGCCTGCCCTTACTAAGGTTTATTTCCTTGACAACACATACTTGGTGGAAGCAACTTCTTTGTGTGTGTGTGTGTGTGTGTGTGTGTGTGTGTGAACTCTACTTGCAGTAGAGATGAAAGCTGCCATTTGGAGCATCAATATTACTATAAAAATATAGTATTGATTTTTTTTGAACTTGGTGAATTCCAAACTACCCGCCTCTCTCAAGCTAGCGGTGCCTAAGCCAGCATTTCAAGCAGAATACCTAGGTGGCCCAAAAGGAACCTCTGACCCCTATATCCTGTTCCTTTCTCCATGCTTTGCTGCCAGTTCCCTTGATAAAAGGAGAGAGTGAGAGATAATTAACAAAAAACATGGCCTCTAGACAATGGAACAACTGGCCTTGGCGAGCAAGAAATTTATCCTGGTTTTCTAGGTGAACTTTCTCCCATCAATCTTTCTTTTAACCTCCATGTTAGTGGAAGCAATAGGAACAGCCCGCTCCCCTCCCCTCAGCAAATGCGCTCTTTTGACTGAAAACAAAAAAAGGGATCAGAGAGCGCTGAGGTAAAATCTGGGTGGTATCGTGCTGCAGAACAATGCTGCCACTGTTCTGTTGGCAATGTCTTGTGTTTTACAACAGGGGAGGGGTTTGCGTGAATGGGCTTATGATGTGAAACAATTCTTCCAATTCAGGCCTACAAATTCATCTTCTGTTGCACAAAAAATAGGGAAAAGCAAGAAAATGAAGAGACTTTTAAAATCTATTGGGAATAAAATAATTGCATGTTCACAATAACGCTAACAACTTCTTGGGAATGCTTCTTCCAGATGCCTAGCTGAAGATAAAATCTCATCCTTTTGCTTCTGTAGATATTCAGAGAGTTTGGTCTTGCAGAATTGTATCAGAAAAGATAAAGCACAGTAGGCCCTAAGTGATAAAATTGCTTAACTTTTCCCTCTGAGAACTGCTACAATGATTTTTTAAAAAAAACCCTTGGCAGTGTTGCCTGGGGAGCACGTGACAGTGCCTATCCACTTCAGGTCCCCTTAAGAGGGTATTATAGAAAGGGAAAATATTTGTGCTCTGAAGATGACACTCTCCATTTTCTTAATAGCTCTCATCTGGTGCTGATAATCATGCTTATGGCACTCCTGTCAGTGGTGTACTGTTTTCCAATTAATGGAGCCTTGGAAAAAGCATCCCTTTTCCTGAAACCAAGACAATTACATTGTATTCACCTACTTGAGATGGGAGAAAGGTGACTATGAGGGCATTGAGCATTGTAAATTACTACTAATACGAGAACAGCAGCAAGCACACCACCCCCATAAATCAGGCCCTTTGGCTCCCATTGGCTTGTAGCATTGAGAAGCTTTGAATGTAAAGGACCAGGAACATATTAGATCAGTGATATGTCTGTATTTGCCACCCCAAATTATGACTATTAAAAATTGTACTGCAATCACTGAAATATCAAAATGTATTTTAGAAGATAGCATTTGCCCCTAATGACCACAGCTTTAAACCATAGTTTTTAAAGAATTTTAACAATTTGAAGTGGTGTTCCAATATACCAAACCACATTTTTTGTACAAACTTTGGTAAACTATGGAGAATAATACTAGAAGTCAAATGTTTGCACTGGACATCAATCCAATAATAAATCTTCACTCAGAAAGATGATTGCATTGCCATAATATTTGACATGAGATTCTCATGACTGTGGATTCTCCTTGCCTCTTTCTACCTGCTATATTTAATATATGCTTTATGCAGGTTTTTAAAGATATTATCACTATTTATGGAAAAAAGCAACCTTTTTCAAAATGAGGTTGACATTTAAATGTTGGAGAAATTAAGGAAAGTTTCAACCCCCATAGATTTCCTTGATTCTCCTCAACATTTAAATATATTTATTGGTATTCTTAAAAAATAATTCAGTGTGCTATCATAACCAGGGAACTGTCCAACAGTATTTAGACTACAGGCTCCAATTTTCAGCTTGAAGGCCAGAACTATCTAGGAGCTGTCCAACAGCCACTGTATTGTAGGAGATGAGTTGTTAAAAAATCAAGTATAGGTACTTTCCCATAGAATTGTTGTGCCAGAAATCTTTTGTTTGTGAGGAAACAGTTTTATAATAGACACGTACTCCTGCCTTTTTCTTGTATCTCAACAAGTTTTTCATGTATAGATAACATTATTAATGGAATAGAAGAAAGGAGATTTCAGGCAATCAAGAATGTGACATTGTCTTTTCTGGGCTTCACTGGAGAATTCTTTTCTGTCATTGTTCCTATGACTATCATTTCTGTTATTGGCATTGCTCCTTATGGAAAGTTGAGAATTAATGTGAATTAATTAATGTAGGATGTTGTGTACTTTGATATCAAAACCTAGCATGCCACCTGAGGAATTAGTCTCCAGTTATCTCTAAGCAGCATTACTTCTCCAGAGCCTTTAATTATTCTACCAGTTGTAGAAATATTTCTACTATACTTCAAAAATACCTTAATTGTTTTTAGACCCACAGTACTTTTTTATGAGGAGATGTCCAACATTAACCCATTTTTGAAAATGCTGTATCAATTATTATTTTGTCTGTAACGCCATAATAGACAACATAGTTCTTACAACCATTCCAGAATTAGTAACAAATTAAGTAAAATATGTTTTGAAAGTCCTTCAATAGAGGAAGCAGGCAATTGTTCATGATATCATGCTCAAAATGCTATATGGGCTTACATAATGTACCCATGTGCTGTAGTGGCCCTCTTTTGAATAGGAGTTATTTTATTCATTTTCTTTCTTTCTATTCATTTTCTGAAGACTTATCAGTTTTGTAGATGTTTATGTTATATATAGCGCTCTCTCTCTCTCTCTCTCTCTCTCTCTCTCTCTCTCTCTCTGTCTGTGTGTGTGTCTGTGTGTGTGTGTGTCTGTGTGTGTTCCAGCATAACTCTGGAACACCTTGAGCAATTTCAACCAAATATGGCAGACAGATGATTTACCCTCTGGAAAAAAATACTGTGGGGGTAAGACACCCTTAACATCCGTCGGGGTGCATGTGTGGCTTAAAATGGCTTCTACTGTACAGCACAGTGAAGTTGCCATGGTAATGGCTTCACAGTACTCCACAAGGGGGCTCCCTCTGGTAAGGGCCCCTCAGCTTCAAGAAAAGAGGGCAAGTTATTGGGGGAAGTGCCTGCTAATGCAAATAATCACCTCAAAGGCTGTTCCCTGTAGAATTTTTCCAAGGCTGTTGGCCAGAGCAATTAGGTCTCTAATTCTCACCACAGTGGTTGAAGTAACAGGCCCAGGCCCAACATGCCTCCAAGGAAATTTATTTATTTATTTTATTTGGTTTGTCAATTGCTTACAAGATAATAGGTATAAGTAAAAACATAGTTATGAATACATGGATACATATAAGAAAAATAAAAGAAACAATAGGGAAGGGACGGTAGGCACATTGGTGGGCTTATGCAACCCCCCTACAGACCTCTTAGGAAAGGGGTGAGGTCAATAGTAGGAGTCTAAGGTTAAAGTTTTTGGGCTTTGGGGAAGAAACCACAGAGTCAGGTAGAGTGTTTCAGACATTGACCGCTCTATTGCTGAAGTCGTATTTCCTTCAATCAAGTTTGGTGCAATTAACCTTGAGTTTGTATCTATTGTTTGCTCTTGTATTGTTATGGTTGAAGCCAAAGTATTCATTAACAGGTAGGACATTGCAATGTATGATTTTATATACTATACTTAGATCAGACCAAAGGCGGTGTATTTCTAGGTTTTCTAGGTCTAGAATTTAAAGTCTGGTGGCATAAGGTATTCTGCAATCAGTAGAGGAGTGGAGAACTCTTCTTGCAAAATATTTCTGGACTTTCTCAACTGTGTTAATATCAGATACGTAATGTGGGTTCCAGACTGATGAGCTGTATTTGAGTATTAGTCTAGCAAATGTTTTGTATGCTTTAGTTAGTAGTATAATATTACCAGAGAAAAAGCTACATAAGATTAACAACTCTTAATGCCTTTTTGGCTATGTAGTTACAGTGGGCTCTAGCACTTAGATCATTAGAGATGAGTACTCCAAGATCCTTGACAGAGTTTGGATCATCAACAAGATCTTGACTATTCAGCTTGTATTTTATTTTCTGATTATTATTATTTTGCCAATATGTAAGACCATTTATTTGTTGAGATTTGAAGTTGCCATTTGTTTGACCATTCTGATACATAGTCAAGGTCTTTTTGAAGGGTAGCAGTACTGTCAGTGGTGTTGAATAGCTTTACATTGTCAGCGAAGAGAACGTAGTTGCTCTTAATATGATCACAGAGGTCATTTATGTAGAGTATGAAGAGAGTTGGTCCTAGAACACTGCCTTGGGTGACACCACTGTTGACAGGTACAGAATTTGATAGGACGCTCCCAATTTTGGCCATTTGTTGTCTGTTTGATAGGAATGCTTCTATCCAGTTATGCAGTTGTCCAGAGATACTATAAGATTTTAGTTTTAGGAGTAGTTTGTTGTGTACCACTGAATCAAAGGCTTTACAGAAGTCTATGTAGACTGCGTCTATTGCTTTGCCCTGATCGAGTTGTGTAGTCCATATGTTTTTGCAGTGTAAGAGTTGCAGATTGCAGGATAGTTTTTTTTTAAAACCAAATGTTTATTAGAGAGTAGGTTAGTCAGTTAGTAGAGAGTCTCTAAGTGGAGGATAATGGATTGGTTAATAATTGATTTCATGACTTTACAGGTGATGCAGCATAAAGAGATTAGTCTGTAAGATGGTTTTAGATTGCATAGTGCTGTTTCAACATTGTCTGCTGTAAAATCGATATGTATTAGATCATTGTACTTGTCTGTGGTTTGACTAGGAAATACTGGGCATGATCCATTGCTGTTTACAAATACTGAGCCAAAGAATGTGTTAAAGAGATTGGCTTTAACAGTGTCGTCATTGCAGTTTGTACCATTTGGTCCTTTCAGGGGTGGGATGGACCTTGAGTCTTTTAGTTTGTTGTTTACAAAATTGTAGAAAGTGCAGGTGGAATCGGTGTGTAGGTTTTCCTCTTGTTTAATATGATAATTGGTGCATTCAGTCTTTATCTGATGGCATAAATTTTTGTATCGGCTTTTTAAGTTGGCAATGTGACCAGATTTGTTTTTCCATCAAAGTGATCTCTTTTTGGATTGAAGCTTCCTTATTGTTATGGGTAATCTGTTTTTTCTGTTTTTTGGAGTTGTTATTGGTACACATAGTTTGATGACTCTTTTGACATTTTGAAATGTCAGGAGATTGGCCAAGTGCAATCAAAGGCTACAAAAATGAAACACCAGGGTAGACATGAAACTCCCAAGGATAGGAATAGCAGATTTGTGAGTCTGCGTGAGAGAGCTACTACATCTAGAGCTTCAGAGACGGTACAACAGCATGAGTCCCAACTACAGGATAAGAGAGATAGAGCTGCTATATCTAGACATTCAGAGACAGTACAACACTGTGAGGCCTGACAACACTATAGGAGAGATACAGCTGTTACATCTAAAGCTTCCTTTAAAATTTGCATACTCTACTTATACTTTTAAAATCGTGTAAATAAAGTTACTTTCATTTGACACTATAGATATAATTCATTCCTTTTCCTGTCTAATACAGGATTGGGATAAATAAATACCCAGGCAACGTTGGGTTATCAGCTAGTATTACAATACAAAAGCTTTCCACAATTATGTGTTATTCAAAAATCTTAGACTACAGTTTGTAGAATTCCAAAAACCGCATGGCTTAGAATTCTGAGAATTCTAGTCCAACACATCTGGAGGGCACTAGGATGGGAAAGTCCACATGATAAAAAAACACTGATATAATTTATTAGCACAATTTAGACTGTCACTCATAACTAGCTATATTCTAGTTATTTGTTCTTGCTGACTGGAACAATGGAAATCAGTTCTGAAATATATTTGGAAATATCAGTTTGACCAAAATATTCTAAAAACATTGTCCTACTTGTAAGAATTGTTTTTTTTTTTTGAGTATTTCAGAAGAATGTGTGAAAGTAGTTTATTTTGCATTATGTTCATAGTGGCCAGATTCCATTTATTGTCAAACTATATTCAAAGGGTTTAGGTGTCTTTGGAAGTAATATGGCAGAGTTCTGAAGGGGAAAAATGGAAAATATTATTGTCTAAAATGTTGGGTCAAAGAAGCTTTAAAAGCTACATAAAATTAGTTCGCATTACAAAAAGATTTAAAAATTTATGTCAGGAAGTCAAGTCAAAAGGTTCATAAGAGGTCAAGCATTGCTCAAAGGGCTGCCCACAATGTGAAAAAAGCTGAGAGCCAGGAAGTGCTCCAGTAACTGGATCTTTAAGTAGAATAAACTGATCCACTGAGACCAAAAGTATGCATGTGCCAGCAAATTACATATGTAAAAGGCAATTCATTGATTTCAGAAGAAGCAGTCCACCGTAAGATATTAAATCTAACGTGGAAAAACTTTTACTGGTCAAGAAAGAGTGTTTTGTATTTTATATCATAATTGTACATATGTTATTCAGCTGAAAGCATTACAGTAGTTTAGCTTGGTTCTGAATTTTTTAAAAGTTATTTCGAATATTAACTTTATCAAGAATACTACGTGTTCTCATGATTATTGTGGAGATTTACCAAGGTTCATGCTTTATGTACAGATAAAAGTAATCTTTAAAAGAATGAAAAAGAAAAAAAAATTGAAGCAGGCTTAAAAAAAGAGCACCATGCCACTCACAATGCTCCAGTAAGTTGAGATCAGATTTGATCAGAGTAGATCCGCTGAAATGCAGAGAATCTGAATTAATCAGGAAAAATGTTTGCCTTGAACAGTAATGTGCTTTCACTAAATATACTCTGAATGTGTTTAAGTCGACTTCCCATTCAATATGCTTCAAGATACAGACTGTTTTTCATCAAAGAAGTTCTGCTTTTTAAGAAAATGCAAAACTTCTTCAGGAAAGTTTGATTCTGTTTACTAAAGTCATATTCTGAAACACACTGATCTTTTAAAGCTTATGCTTCCTTCTCTTTATAACTTCAAATAAAATCTGTTTCTATTTTCTTTTAAGAATTGTTGTTTTGCCATGCTAATCTAAGGATTCTCTGGCTGGTTGTTTTTAGTATGCATAAATGAATACTTTAGGCCTCATTTGCTCTATACAATTGAAATGCTACCCCATCCTCCAGAAGTGTGCATCAATCATTACAATGAAATAGTTACAATTGTGCACCCTCAATTGTAATTAATGTTCACAAAATGTATTTTTATTCTTATTTAGCTCATTCTTAAAGAACATATTTCCAACTTCCCATGGTTCCATGGTGTGAAATGACATAGACAAGACCTCAGGTCATAAGATATTATGTAGATTCAAAATTATTTTTCTGTTTCCATTTTGATGGCCAATCTTTAGTCAAAATTGTCTAGTCAAGAGAGTAGCTGAATCTACTAGATTTTCTGTTTTCTTTGCATGTGCTAGTTACCATTTCTGTGTATTGTCAAAATCATCCTATCATCAGCATTCTGGCTGATTGAAATGAATGCCTTTACACATCAGGTACAGGTAAGGCAAATTTTCCCACAAGGAGTCTTGAGAGCATAGAAATGGACTGGAAGAGAGTTTAAATATTTACTCTCTCTCTAATATCACCCTTTTGCAATCAGACTGGGGGGAAACTGGAAACTGGATTGATTTCACACCATGGAACCAAATTTAGGAACAGCAAGTCACATCTGTGCCATTTTTCTAATCAATTTCAAAGAATTGTAGGCTCTTGTTACCATTGTGTGGCTGATAATTCTATGTCACAACTAATTACTGCCTAATAACTGTTGAAGAGAAAAATCTCCTGTTTGAAAAAAGAAGTCTACTTTATCTGGCATTCAGACCTCATCGGATTCTGAATGGTGGAGATTACATGAGGTAATACAGTGGTTATTTCTACCTGCTGTAGTTCATAAGCTCCATCTCCAGCTGAAGCAGCAGATCCTTTCCCTCTTTACAAAGATTATTTGTCATTAAAATGCTCAGTAGTTTTCCTGCCTTCAAATCTGGTTGTTGCCTACACTTTCCGAAAGGTTTTTGAAGCAAGATTAGCAGGATTAGGAAAGGTTCACATATGTTCAACTTCACTATTGGTATTCAAGACATCACAACTGCCCCACCACCCAGGCAGCTCAAAAAAATGAGGAAAGAAAGAAAGGAAAAAAAAGAAAGAAAGATCAAAGTACCCTATCTTACAATTTTGTAGCAATCTAATTATTCTGTTTGTCAACAGATTGTCAAATTTAGATGTATGCATACACACACACACACACGGGTTTTATTATTGCATATATAAGAAAATCTATGCATTTGACACTGCTGTATGTTAAACTTTATTTTTTGTTTCACTTAGTTAACACTTTGCAGGGAATATATATCAGCATGTCAGGTGTTTTTAAAAGGTGTGTGTATGTGTGTTATTTATATATACATATATACATATATACATATATACATATACATACACACACACACACACACACACACACACATATATATTAAGTTTTTGCGGGTACTTACATGTATGGTATTCAGCTTTGTTCGGGTATTTTCCCACAGCATTGTAGTTGTGCTTTTAAAGTTGTAGCAACGTTTCGGCAGAATCTCATCTGCCATCATCAGGCTTGTGTATTGTGTTCGTCTGACGAACACAGACAAACACAATACACAAGCCTGATGGTGGCAGATGAGATTTTGCCGAAACGTTGCTACAACTTTAAAAGCACAACTATAATGACGTGGGAAAATACCAAACAAAGCTGAATACCATATATATATATGGAGAGAGAGAGAGAGAGAGACAGAGAGAGAGAGACAGAGACAGAGACAGAGACAGGGAAGATTCTCTTGTTGAGAATATTGGTGTTTCTCCCCTGCCGCCTAACATTTATGGCAGTCAAAATTGAAATGAATTCCCCACCCCCACCCCTAAATTTGACATAATAGTAAAATCATAAGATTCCAAGAATTAGAGTGGACTTGTGTTAATGTCATTTTTTTATTAAACATTTTTATCATCTACATTTGAGGGGATCAAAGTGTTTTGTATATTTTGAATTGGGACCAGATTAATTATGACCCATTAAATACAATGGAACATAATTTATTCATGACTAATCTGAACTGCGTTAATTTAAATAGTTATACTCTAAGCATGATTGAATTTGGATCTATTCCATTGCTTTAGAAAATTCTTACAAGAAACTAATATTTGAATACAGGCAAAATATGTTAGATATTTCTTAGAAGCTATTTAGTACAAATGCTTTTTCAATCTTCTCTTAAATCTTAATGTATTCAAAGTACATAAACTGCATTTTCTTAATGTGGTGGATCAAATCAGATACCTGCCTTCCTCGATAGAGGCAAATTGGTGATTATTGTGTAGTGATCAGCAGGGTGAATGGGAGTGAGTTGCTGAAAGTCATGAGATAAATAGTAAGATGAAAAAGTTCAGGAGGGATCTCAAAAGAAAATCTCATTCCTGAGACTCTCAGAACTCTAGAAAGGTCCAGGTGGCAATGTTTAAAATTTAACAGTATTCACAGATTCCATCTCCTTATTTCCATTTTTCCAGATTTATAATTCCATCTCCCTTTTGTTCTATACAAACAAAGACTGCAGAAAGGAGGGAAGGAAGATAAATAATTCCCACTTTAATTTTTCTTCACTCTAATTTTGAGCATCGGCAGTGTCTTCTGAAAAAGGAGAGTTCTAGTTGTCACATATTTATGAGTAACCAGTTCAGGAAAGCTTTGTTTTGTTTTGCTTTTTATTATGGAAATCCCCTTCTTTCTCTCTCTTTCTTGCATGGCAATTGTTTCTTGAAAAATCTTGGAAACCAGTCTGGATCCTAGAATCAAAATCCTTTGAAATAAGTGCTGTGAAGTCCAACTTAGCATAGGAAATTGTACACAAGGCTTTACTCAAATTGCAGCAAGTTTCAGGATCTTGGTCTGTACAAGCAACTGCACATTTCTGCAAATACATTATCAACTTTTCTGGTCTATGTTTCAAATGTCTCAGTAGCCTTACTCTGAGCAAACTCCCTATGGGAATATTATACTACTCTAATATAATTTCCGTGATCTGTCATTCCATCTTTAAATTCCTGCTAGGCACTTCTGATATCTTTTCTCTCTCTGCTTTCCAGCTTTTGTTTTAACTATTTCATAGAATAACAGTTTGAAGTGACCTTGTAGGTCCTAGTCCAATCCTCAGTTCAGGCAGGAAACCTTACATCATTTCAGACAAATGGTTGTCCAATCTCTTCTTAAAAACTTCCAGTGTTGGTGCATCCACAATTTCCGGAGGCAAGTAGTTCCACCGATTAATTGCTCTAACTGTCAGGAAATTTCTCCTTAGTTCTAGGTTGCTTCTCTCCTTGATTAGTTTCCACCCATTGCTTCTTATCCTGCCCTCAGGTGCTTTGGAGAATAGCTTGACTCCTTCTTCTTTGTAGCAGCCCCCGAGATATTGGAACATAGATATCACGTCACCACCTAGTTCTTCTTTTCATTAAACTGGACATATCCAATTCCAGCAACTGTTTTTTATATGTTTTAACTTCCAGTCCCTTAATCATCTTTGTTGCTCTTCTCTCCATTCTTTCTAAAGTCTCAACGTCTTTTCTACATCGCTGTGCCAAAACTGGATGCAATATTCCAAGTGTGGTCTTACCAAGACTGGGTGCATTCTTTGGGGTAAAATATCTGTCAGTTTTTTTATTGAGAAAATATTGGAATTAGATGCATCTGTGATCTCAGTTGTCTCAAGGAGTAAGATTTCTAAAAAAGGAATTTCTCTTCATCTACTTGGGAAAGTGAGAAACTAGTTTTCCTTGAAGAACATAAATTGAAATGTTTATTTAAATTACACAGTGGCCTACAAAATATAAATGGTGTGTGACATATTATATCCCTTTAATCAATATTGTTGAAATGAAGATCAAATATCTCTATGTTGAAATATGTTGAAAAAGTCGAAATGCAATGAGACATATATTATTTAGGGAGACAGAAAACCGAGGGAGGCTGCAGTCCTACAACTTGCTTGTTCCGACCTTTGGCGGACTGCAGGACTCCACAAGAGCCCATTGCTGGAAAAAGCTACTCATTCAGCTTAATTGTCAAAAGTGGAAGGACTTCCTCAAGAAGAAAGAATTTTCTCCCTATACAGCAAACAAGCTATGCCGGCACTGGAGCTGCGATTTGATTTTTCTCTTCTGTTTATGTCAGTGAAAAGTGAAAAGGATGCACCAAAACAAATCAGGACATGCTGAGAAGAGAGGAACCCCACTCTTGAGGGCTGCCAAATAATGTCTTCTCAGTTATTGATTCCAAAGTCAGGACAGATTTTCATGAACAACAGAAGGAAGGGGAGGAGCTTGAGTAATTAATGGAAGATTATACACAATAGTCACATAAAACTTCTGTGCTAAGGAATGCTTCTGTATACCAGGGTTCCCAAAATTAAATGTTCCCAAATATTTAAACTTTCCTCTTAGGCCCCTGGCTGAACATGGCTTCTTTTCAACTTTTGCTTGTTTTGAGTTTCATAATCTTCTTGAAATAGAATAACCAAGACATTTTCTCAATGTGGCTATTTAATTATTTGAGTGGAGCCCTGAATAATTCTCCTACATGTTCATTTGATTGAATGAAAGAGCATTTGTTTTGAAAATTGCTTTTAAAGGGGCATGTAACTACTGGTATACTGAAATCCTCATGGGTGGAACATGGTCTTCTTGTACTTTCTTCATTATGAGGCAGCTAATAGGTGTGTAAGAATGTCCTCATTTCATTGGATAATTGATCAGCATCCTCCTTGGCCTACTATTCTTCAATGAAGTCCCAAGAGAAGACTCATAAGGGATGTAAAGTTATACAAAAGAAACTAGCAATAGCTACAGCAACCTACACCTTTCCAACTATAAAATAAATCCAAAAGTTCCACCAAGAGAAACTCAAGAGTTGATTCAAACAGGGAATAATCAAACTTGACAATTCATGTAAAAAATACAAGGTATTTTTACAGCTGAAAGGAAAAATGAAAACCAATTGTCACCATAGCATTAATAATTTGTAGAAAACATAATTAAAATACGGATCCATTTTTTTTCCTAAACATATGAATACAAACCTCAATCACACCAACAAAAGTTCAGTTGACTTTGCTTTCTGGTTATTTGGATGCAAAATTCATGTTGTGAGGTTGTATGGTGGGGGACAAAGGCAAAATATTATGTTATAATATAACAAATAGCAAATCATAAATGAACTAGAGGAAAAATATATGTAATGTCCATACTGGGCATGACTGTGTTGTGATTAAATGCAAACAGATACATTCTAAAAGATTCAATAGTCCAACAAAGTTGTAAAGAGTATATATGAAGCATATGGTTGTAGTTCATTATTCAAAATATAATTAGATTTTTCAGGTATTTGTACTGCTCACTCTCTGTTATAAATAAGAGACAGAAATATCAATCTTATACAATCCCCCTAAAACAAGGCATGCCAAATCTAATCAGGATTATATCTGAATACACATGCACAAGTCTGTACTGTTTAAGTCTTAAACTATTTGTGTGACATTTTGATAAACAAATGCATAGATCTGATATCATTTCCATATTCCTCCTTTAAAGTCTGAATGTCTCTGACTTAATCCAAGTTCCTTGGCATTTATTATTGTTTGTTACACTAATAAGTGAGATTATGAGAATTCTAATGAAGGCTTCCAGTGGAAAAAAAAACTCTGTGATTAAATGCCATAATAACAGTTGCATGCATTTATGTAGCTGATTATCATAATCTATTTAGCCCAAGTAAACATACAAACAGAAGGAGAAAAGCAAGCACGTTGACACTTCAGCTAAAGGAGAATTTGAAATGAGGCAACAGAAACAATGTAAATATGTAAATGTCTTTGGGTATTCTTTTTCTCTTCCCTCATCTCACCCTCTACTTGCTAATGAGGCATCTCTCCTCCAGCATATGTGGTCCCCCTTTGCTTGGACCGAGGTGTGCTGGGGGCCATCTGCTGAGGCCAATATCCAAAATGATGCCACCCAGAAAGTCACAGATATATTTGTAGCAACCTTTGACATTATGGGACATAGGCAAAGACAACAATGATGGCCTTTGATATGTTCGTTCTCAACCCTTAGTTCAGCTGTTACTCTATTAATGCATTCAATGTCATCTTGGCCCACATTCAAAATTCCAAAAAGACATTACTTTTCCCCTTAAACCACTAACAGTTTTTTTTTTAAAAAAAAACCATGATTAGGTTGTACTATAGAACTTTTGCATGTTTCTTTGTTTTGGTATGTATGAGTAGGACAGGGTTATCAAACTCCCGGCTTGCAGGCCAGATGCGTCACGTGCTGGCCACGCCCATGCCCGGTTTAGCAAAGGGGAAAAAAAGCCCCAATATATCACATGACGTAGCCATGATGACATGAGTTTGACACCCCTGCAGTAGGACAAGCTAAATAGTTCCTTTATATAAGTGGTGAGCTTCTTATTTGCAATCTGAGGTTCTGCTCTCCACAAACATGACCTATATACCATAGGTTGTGATAGCTGAAACAGTGATCAGGCAGCTGGTGATGAATAGGCTAGGAAAATGGTGGCATAGAGATTGACTCCCATTTATGTCTTTCTATGATGGGTGAACACTGTAACATCTACAATTTTAGGGGGAAAATAGGATAAAGCAAATATAGAAGAAAAATTCCTGTAGAATGGAGGGTTTCCACATTCTATAAAATAAAAATAGGTTTGGAATTAACTTTAGCAAATAAGACTAAATAAGATTAATTATAAATAAATTGTAAATAAGAATTATCTGTAAACATTTCAGTGTAATCAAAACTTGAATATATTATAATAAAGGATACATGTGATGAGGTATCCTTTATTGAACACTACCTAGAAACCACTTCCAATCTGAGCAACTCTGATGATGCTTTTATTTAACGTAGTATGCCACAAACCATTTAGTGGCTTACAATAAATATTCTTAAGACATTTATAAAAATTAAAATAACAATGAAAACCAAAAAGATCCAAACTATACATTCATCAAAGCAGGCACTTACATGTCTCCTTTTCAGAGGAATGTCTTTGGTACCACAAGAACTTGGGAGGTGCAGTTGGAAATACTACTACCACCATCAGATTGTGAGGTGGAAGAGGAATATAACACTTGAAAAGCCTATTAATTGAGCATTGTTGTAGGGTGCCCAATGCCTATGTTACATCAGCTTTCCCAAAGTGATACATTTCAGATACATTGATTCCTAATTCCTTTAGTTATCTGGGAATGACTGAAAATTTAAAACAACGTGCCTGGAAGTCCTCAGGTTGGCCAAGGCTGCCTTCCTTTATGGAAGAAAAATTACACGTTTGTTCTTGCAATATACAAAGATGTGACTGACCCAAAACATTTTTGCTTCCTCCAATGGACAAGATGAAGTTTATTTGTTCCATATACAAAAGCTACCTAGGTTAGTTTAATTTGTGTATTTTATACCTTGTAAAGAGATCATGACTTCCACTATACTTATGAGCAAAAGGCTAGCTAAAGAGCACAAAACAGGAAATGTGGTCCATCCCCAGCCTTCAGTTGAAGGGAGGAACATGATATTTTGCCAATGGAAAGCACTCTTGCAGATACTTAGGGCAATGTGCAGTCACTTGAAAAATTTTCTTCTGTTTCACACTCAACTTGGTTGAGTGAATAGAGAAACTTGGTTGCTGCTTTGAAAGTTGTCAAGTTTAATCTTATAGAAACTGATTATTTCCTCCAAGTCCTATGAAATATTTAACCATGTGATCAAATGCCTTCAGAATCATCATAAGAACTAAAGTTCAGCATCAGATTTGGCTAAATTGCAATCCAAAACTAACTTTGAGATGTTAAAGTAACAAATACAGTATATTGCAATAAGATAAACCCAGAGCAATTTTAATCTGAATATGATAGCTACAGGGTTGGACTTGAAGACCTCCAAGTTTCCTTCCAACTCTGTTATTTTCTTATTCTATTCTGTTATTCTGAATAGCTTCTCCAGAGAGGAATTCCCAATTATTTTGGTGATGAAACTGATATATACATTTCATGACTCTAGCCTTGAATACTGTTTGCTTGTTCTGTCTCTACAAGAAAGGCATGTGTGCAGTGCAATGGCCCTGTGTCCACTTGTAGTTTAGCACAATACTATCTTTCCATGATTGGTTAATCTTACTCTATGGTTAGACTCAACTCATCCTCCTCCCATGAAATAACCTTAAATTGTTATTAAAGGTTATTAAGCCTTTCCTCCATAAGCCAACACTATTGGCTACCCAACTTCAAGGTGTGTAAAACCTATAGCATGTTGTCACCCATAATCTTGGAGGGATTAATGATTATGTGTATTGAAATTACCAGTCATCCTATACTTGATCTGGGGGGGAAATAGACGAAATGTTTGTGAAATTCTGTTTTAACAGTAAAATATTCCCAATGGAAATCTTTAATTTAGCAATAGCCGATACTTTTTCACTGTCGGGGAAATAATCAATGATGTAGATCAAGACTTTTGTTACTTCTTTGCCGGCTTCCTTATATGTGTCAGTTTCAGTCACACTCCTACTGCCCTTTACAATGAAGTAGGAATTGTGGTTGTCCAGGAATTATTCATCTTTACTGGACCCAATAGTTGCTTGGTATAATCTGAGGGAGCATACAGTTCTATGTGATCTGATGTGGGTCAAAACTAATTGTGGATGATACTAACAGCAGCCCTGTATTAATTAATGTACATGCTTGGCACTGTCCTAAACATAGATGAAGGAAGCTCTGGGGAAAGAAAAAAAGGTCTTTTGGGGAACACTATAAATTCTCCCTCCTCTTCTCCAGCTGGCACTGGTGTTATGTCCATAAGAAAAGGATTGTATGTATGATTATACTAATTTTATTGTTTCTGTTATGCTTTGCTATCTCAAGTATACTACTACAAGATCATTTTTCTGATTGGAAATAATTAACAGGAAGGTAACATTTCTTTATATCTCATATAAAAGTTGTCTTCCTTAGAAAGAAAGAGCAATGCAAAGAATTCATTTCTTAAAGATTCTAGCAGTGGAAAGATGTGATGTAAATAATTTTACATAGGTAACCTCCCAGAAGTATGGTCCGTTTGACATGGGATTGCCCAATATTTATTTTTGGATGCACACTTCCCTACCCCATTGTATGTATCTTGTCACTTTCCGGGATCAAAAAAGAGGTTTGTTGTGAATCTCGAATGAAAGTCATAGAAGATATGTAATAATATAGACTAGGGTCTGCTTGGGTATAGGGAATCAGACTATGAAGATCTGGCTACTCCTCAATTCCTATGAGTGGCTGGTAGGCCCTGTAATGCTATGGGTGTTCAAAGGAACTATAATGCACACAGGAGGTGTGCAGGGTTTTGCTGTTCCACCCACTGAGCTTGCTGCTGCTTCTGAGCAAGGAAGATATGCAATTTCTGGAAGGCTGGGAAAAGATTGATGTGCCAGGTTGCTTCTTTGTTGCTCCCCAAGAAATGGGGAGGTGAAAAGATCAGCTACAAAGGCAGGGCCCCATAAACCTTAAAGGGGAATTTGACAGCTTAACAGAGCCCCTTAATAAGGTGAGGGTCAATGCTGGAAACAACCCTATATTCCACCAGAGGAAATGGCTATTCAGAAAATATCAGATTGTGCTGAAATGGATAAATTAACTTTAGCAATAAAAAATAAGGACGAATCAGAGTACTGTAGGAGTTGGAATTGTTGGTATGAGTGGATGGACCCAAGATAGATGATGATGATGATGATGATGATGATGATGATGATGATGATGATGATAATAATAATAATAAAAATAAAAATAAAAATTGTAAATGAGGGACAGTGAGGATAGTAGTAATTAGATATTCGCACTAAAGATTATTTGCAGATATGGCACCACGAATGAGATAAATAAGATACCACAAACTGTTGACGATATAAATATCTTTTTACTGTATACCCCTTTCTTTTTTGTTTTTCCCTTCCTCCCAGCCTATGCGTGTGATGTTTGTATATTTTAATTGTAAATCTAATAAAGTTTATTGAAAAAATAATAATAAGGTGAGGGTCTTTGGAAGAGCCGGGCATGCGCCCACACTGGCCTCTCTCTAGCTCAGGATGGCCTGGCCTCTTCTGCTACTTCTTCTGATGTTCTACGGTTTCAATTGCATTCCTGCCTTTCTAAGGAGTGGGCTAGCAATTTAACTAAGGAATGCCTTCAAACTGGCAAGAAGATGTCAGCCATACTCTTCCCTCAGCTTTGTCTTTCCCAGGGGATGCTCAGGAGCATCATCTTATCCAGCAGGTTCCCAGAACAACTGTGATCAAATCCCAGTGATCCGATGAGTATAAAAAGACACACAAAAAAGTTGACGACTATAAAAATTAAAGGAAAAAAAAAATGAAACCCAAACCCTGGGAAACCCTGGACGGGGAGGAAACTGCCTCCTTTGCTGAACCCGTGAACAATGAAGCAGCACCCACTTCCTCCCTCCAGCCCTCCCCACGGGGCTTTCTAGATCCACGGGGCTCTTTCTCTGGCTACCAGGCAACGAGGCAGAGAGGAAGAGGAGGAGGTCGCCGGAGAGGGCCCAACCCAAGTGGGGTGACAGAGCCCAGACTCCTCAGGTCTTGCCGGACAAGGTGCAGCAGCTCCTCTTGAAAGTCAGCCTTTTCCACCACTGAATTGCAACTGCTGTGCCCCACCGTTCCCCTTCCCTGCACTGTGGACAGATGGGGGGAAGGCTGCGGGAACCCCCTCCCCGAAGCAGCAGCCCCACATCCAATGGACCTGCCGGTCAGTAGCCAGAAGTGAGCGCCTTCTCCACTCGCTAGATTGGGGTGGGTGGGTGTTGCAGCTAAGCCACCAGCAGCACCTTCCTGAATCCATCCCCTTGAAGCCCGGATACGTCTACTGCTTTTCAGACAACAATGGTAGCGCTACACGCGGAAAGGCACCGTCTGGAGGGGAGCCGGCCGCCTCTCTTGCATCCGTCTCTGCCTCTTTCTCGAGGCGCTGCCTTCATTCAGGATCCCGGCCGCGTTTGAACCCCGCGGGGGATGCTTTACCCTCCTCAGATGCCGGCAAGGGAAGGGCGAGAAGCCAGGATCCCTCGGGGAAGAGAAGCTCCTTAAGGAGACGAGGAGCAGGAGAAGTGGGAAAAGAGCCCGCAGGAGGAGCCCGGCGGTGTCTATTGCAGCCTGCGAGCTTTCTAACTTCAACTTCCAACGGAGTTGGGTTTAGTCAAGAAAGGCCACTGTCCTCCTGCGGAAGTGGAGCAGTCTTCCTCCATTGCACCACCCTCTGCATCGTTTCTGTGTTAAGGGAGTTACCCAAACAGAGGTTTCTGCGACTCGACCTGGGCCCTCCTAGATGGGGCTTCCAGACTGACAAATGTATCACTGGGGTGTGGAGATTTGAATTCACCATAAGGGACCACTGGCCGTGTTTCTTTTAAAAGATAAAAAAGGCATGAACTTCATGGAAATGAAGAAGAGTTCAAGCATTATGCAAAATTATGATTTGTTTCACTATGATTGATGAAACAGTCATAATTATAAAATGGGGACTAGTGCATGGGCATTTTAATTATAGGATAGTTAGTTTCACACAGCCTAGAACCTTCCCTTCCTTTTTGGCAGAGATTTGGACCCTTGGAGGAAGCAATGTAACCAGGGCCTCTTTTAGCGTCCAGGTTTGGGCTCTAAGTTAGTTTTTTCAGTCATGGTGTGCTTAAATACACTGGTGTCCCAAAGGTGCTTTTTCAAGAGGCAACTGGACTTTCTGGTTTTTCTCTGAAGATGTTTCACTTCTCATCCAAGAAGCTTCTCCAGCTTCTTCAGCGTCAGAGAGCTGAAGAAGCCTCTTGGATGAGAAGCAAAATGTCTCCAAAGAAAAACCAGAAAGTCCAGTTGCCTCTTGAAAAAGCATCTTTGGGACAACCATGATCTTGGATGACTGAGAACTTCCATAGACATTTAAATACATTGGCTGTCTTCCTAAAGAGCAGAGGCTATTGCTTCCTTCTGCTTAATTTCAATCGTGAAAAATTAAGGCTGCATCTGTGGGACCAGCATTGCATGTCTGCTCAGAATTGCTTTGCAACCCACTTCACAGTTCTGTGATTTTCTATAAAAATCCCACCCATCCAGGTACTAATCAGCTGACTTTACCTAGCTGCCAAGATAGCCAAAATTATCCAGGGGCTGCCATCTCCTATGACAAGACTGAAAAAAAAATTGCATTATAGTTGCCCATCAACTCTCATATCCCTATTAAAGAATACTTTCCTTAAGTCAATAAGATTTATAAAGTCACAAACTTTGGAATATCTAAGGAATCTTCAGCAGGCAAGCTGGCTTAAAATGTATGTGATTCCATTTCAGGTAGAATAAAGATACTCAGTCTAGGCATGATAAATGGGTTGTTTATTTATTAAATTTGTATGCCACAGGGGCTGCTGGAAATACAGCAGGATACAAATTAAATAAATACATTTATTTTTTCTAGTATAGAAATAAGGTTAAATTACTTTATAGCATCTCCTCAGACTTGGGAAGAAGAAAGAAGTAAGAAAAAGTAGCTGACAGCTCATTTTTACAGTAAAAAAAACTTACACTAAAGGGTTTTTTTTAATAAGACTTATAAGAGTGTTTTCTCTTATTTGGCTTCAGTACAAACTCTGCATTTATTCATTTAAAATCTGCCCAGCTTATCCACCCTCTATCTTTTTTTTTTATCTACATGAGATCTGGGTATCCCATAAAGCATAACTTTTGATTTTTAACAACTGGATGCCTCTCAGATAGAGGAATTGGGATTGTGTGTGCACAAAGAAGGTGTTGCTCTTAACATACTTTTCATTTCAAATATATGCTGATGTGATCTGAGATGGAAACCTCTGTGAAATCTTAATTTCTGGTTTATATTGATTAGGAGCAAGTTTGGTGTCATGGCTAAAGCACCAGGCTGAGTTTTATTCTCGCCTTAGGCACAAAGCCAGATGAGTGGCCTCAGGACAATCCCTCTCTTCCCATCCTAGGAAGCAGATAATGGCAAACCTCTTCCAAAACATCTTGTCAAGAAAATGTGATCAGGAAGAAAAGATATTGGATTGGTTATGAGACGGTTTAGTAAAAAAACGGGACTTCGTATACTTCTGCTGGAGCTTCTGTGTTTATACTGTATAGAGTTGACCACCATATCTCAAGAGGATATTGTAGAACCTACTTCAGTCAGAAGAAGAACAAATTGATTAAAAGGGCAAGGGCTTACAGCTTCTAGTGAGGAACAGTTACACAGAAAAAAGGCTAGTGGGAAGGGATTTACTGCATGTGTGACTATGGTATCACTGTAATGTAGACACTGTATTTATTTATTTATTTATTTATTTATTTATTTATTTATTTATTTGTGAGAGGTGCCGGGTGTGATGAAAAAGACGAGAGATAATTTTTCCCTGCTTCTCACAGCAATTAAGAAATGAATATAAATAGTGATTTGCAATTTATGGAATATGCTAGCACAAGAGGTCAGGTATTTGGGCAACTTTACCCAAAAATAAGGCAGACTCATGGAAAATCAGGCTATTGCTAATGGTGGGGATAGGCATATATTAATTTCAGGGTTTGCAGGAACAAGCCTCTCTATTCAATTGTCAATGAACATGAGAATGGTGTGGTTCTTGGTGGGCTTCCCATAGTCATTGGCTGGCCATTGCAAGGAAAAGATTGATGACCTTGTTTTTTACTAATATAGCTAGCAGGTTGAGTAGCATTGCAATTTGACTGGATTCCTCTAGGGATGAGCTGGTGTATATTAATGCTTCAGCCCTACAAGCATGCAGAACCAATATGTGTCTATAGAATTTAGGGAGGAACTGAAGAATGTGCGTGAGAAGGGATGGGGTAAAACGATTCATAATCCAGTTAAACAAAGGCTAGGATCTAAAGCCGTGTAATCTCAATTCTTCTGTATAATGGGTTTTTTTACGGCGTCCTGAGGACAGCCTGATTGAGACAGCAGAATTAATCCCGGGCTCCGACCTTTCAAGAGAAAAGCTCGCCTTTCAGCAGCTCCTTCCCATCCAGAGCGAAGGTGTAAGAGGAGGTAGGCTGAGGTGGAAGACTTCTTTACCTGCCATCAACCTGGCACTACCGATTAGACTTGATGGGAATTTCAAAGGTTTATCGGAAGGGTCAGGCGAGGCAGCCCATGCGGCTAAAGGGCTCCAGGTTGGCAGAGTCGCGCCCATTGACTGAGCAGTGCCCGCCAGGATCTCCGCAGAACCGTTTGGGGATTCTGGAAGGTTTTCAGGGGACAAATCCTTATCCGCCGTCATAGTTTTAAGCCCCTTTTCTCCAGCTTACTTTGGCTCCAAGTTCTTGGCGAGAGCTGGCCAAACGGGGCCAACGGGAGTCCAGGATACGCTTGTTACCTCAAGGTTTTAGCCTAATTGTTCCCGTCGTGGATCATCATAAGAACCGTTAAAAAAGAAATATCCTTCACGCCTCACTTCAAACGGTTGAAAAAAAAAAGGATATTGAAGCAAATTTCTGGGACTTCCCGAGCCGGCTGGAAAAAAGCCGGTAGGGTGCTGTAACAAACAAGAGACAGGACCACAGTTGGTTCCAAAGAGAGTCAACTCTCTGCCCAGTAACTGTCTCTGCTCTTCCCCGCCAGGCCGCCCACCACGGAAGGAATTTCTTTTCGCTTCGGCAGCGAGTTGCAGAAAGCCCATTTTCCAGGCTCAACGCGTCGGAGGAAACGGACCGCCGCGCCTGGATTCCGATTGAGCGCGCCGAAATCTCTCCGCCGCCGGCGAAATCGGAAAGGCCGGCAAAAGCGCTTTCGCGGCTCAGCGCATTTCGTTAAAAGCAGAAGTTCCAGCTTCAGGCCACTGTCCCAAGTTTGTGCTGTCTGAAATGGATTTCCATCGTTTCAAAACCGAGGACGCTCTTCCTAAGGACTAATTGCCTAATTCCTAATTGCCTTAACAGACAGACAGTCTCCC
>NW_020769322.1:2701157-2878630 GCF_900518735.1 Pseudonaja textilis | reverse complement strand
CCGCCGCTTGCTCGGGGAGCCTGGTGGGCCACGCCGCCGCGCCTCTGCCGACTCACCCGGCTTCCCACGCCGTGCACCACCCCATCTTGGGGCCCCCGGCCGCCGTCTCCAGCGCTTCCCTGCCGGGCTCCGCGGGGCTGTCGGCCGTCGGCTCTCTCCGACCCTCCTCTCACGGCTTGCTCAAGTCTCCGCCGAGCGCCGCGGCCGCCGCTGCCGCCGCCGCTGCTGCCGCCGCCGCCGCCGCCGCCGCGGCTCCGCTAAGCAGCGGCTTCCAGCACTGGGGCGGGATGCCGTGTCCCTGCAGCATGTGCCAGGTGCCGGCCCCCTCGCACCACCACGTCTCCGGCCTGAACGCGCCCAACCTGCCCAGACTGACCGGCGACGCCAAATAAAAAGGCGGCGCCGCGGGAGGGAGGGAGGGAGGGAGGGGAGAGCAGGCAACCGGGAGCGGGGGTGAACCCTGGGGGAGAGGAAATCGCCGGCCAGGACTTGCGCACGCCCACCCAGCCCAAGGTAGGTTTCCTCCAGGACTTTCCGAGAGAGCGAATCCAAAGCCCCCAAGGACGCTCAAGGCCCTTCGGAGAAAGGAGGCCGCCCTTCTCCTTCTAGGGGGGAGAAACGCAGCAAGCGCGGCGGCGGTTGGAAGGGAGAGTCGGGGTTCTTTGCTTTCTCTTCTTTGTAAAGACCTGGGTTAAAGGACCTGGGTTAAACGCTCGCCTTCCAAGATAGGGACCCACATTGATCGTTTCTTCCCACCTTGAAGTGGTGGGTGGTTGTTGTTGTTTTTGCCTCTTTTCAAAAGCAGAGGGGGCGGATTTGCCGGCCGACGTAACTACTTGATCTACAGTTTGGTGGCAACTGGGAAAACTTTGGGGGCCAGAGTTCGCGGGGGGAATCCGCCCAGGAATCGGGAGGTTGCCTAAGCGAGGGGTACTTGTAACGATATAAACGTTAGCACCGGTTCGAGATTCTTTATATGGAAATATATACCCCACTGATTTCAGAGTAAACGGCTTTCAGCCTCAACACAATATAGATCTGTAGGACGTTCAGGAACCAAAACGACCCCGTTAGCCTACTCAGAAAGAAAAGCGGCCGGTCTTGGGCGCGAGAGCCATTTCAGCCTTCGATCTTCAGTCCCAACTTTGGAAACTTTACTCCAAAGTGAGTCAGGCGCTGGATAGCCGGTCGCAGGCGTTGCCTAAAAGCTGTGGCTTATTTAAGAGCCCACGGCCTTTAGGGTCGCCGCGTTACATTTGGAGCAGCAAATACGAGGAAACCAAAAGAAAGCGAAGTCCCCGCATCTGGGGTGGCCTCCGAGGGTTAAGGGGTGGCATTCCTCGACGCATTCTCCAGACGGGAGCAAGGGGGGCGGGGGGTGGTCCTTTACAGTTTCCTGAGTGGGTGGGCCTATGGATTAAGGTCCTTTCCCCCCTTTTAGAAGCCACAGCAACACTTCCTTTTCTTGCTCGAGCATAGAGGTTAAAAGGAAAAAAGGGGAGCTGGAGGGAGACATGAAGATTGGCTTGCGCTGCCATATTTAGACCCCACCCCCACCCCGCCCTTCAGGGCTTCTTTCTGAATAAAGGTCCCCCCCCTCCCTCTCCCCTTCTTAGCTCTGTCACCTTCGAGAGATTTTTTTGAATCGCCTGTTTATTTTTATATATATATATCTATATATATCTATAAAATAAAGAAATGGAAAAGTTCCTAAATAATATTTATTATTTGGTTGCAAAAGAAAAAAAAGTGACCCGCTGTTCACCTTTTTAAAATAATGAGCATAATTAAAAGAAAGAGAGAGAGAGAAGAAGGACGTCTGTTGTGTTGTCCCTTCATTTCCGTTGAAGTGCTCTTGTCTCCAGAAATACGGGCTCAGGCCCCCCGTGGCGCGGCGCAGCCCGCTAACTCCTGACCGTCAGCCGTTGGCTGTCCTTGGCTGATGCTCCTCCGGCAACCTTGAGAGTCTAATGTCCCCTTTTCTAACGCCCTCCAAAAGACCACTACATCCCGCAGTAGGAAAACCTCGCTGCCACATAAAGGCGGTCTCATAACTCCAGCTGCAAGAAGTAAGACGCCACACAGACCTCAGTTCAAAAGGACAGCCGAGTCCAAAGTTGGAGCCGTATTTGTACTCTTCCCCATGTTGCCTCAAAAGGCCTGTTGAGATTGCTCATTAGTGTGTTATGGCCGGTGGGTTCTAAGGCTTGAATGGGCAACCCTTTTATTTCGCCCCGATCCTAAGCGCCTCAAGGGCTGCCTCTTCCGGGGATGCTCCGCAAGCCTTCTCTGCCGCCCCCCCACACGCCCCCCCACACGCACACAAACCAATGATACCGGTACCTGAGTTGCCTTGTGTTACAGTTGAGTTAATATTCAATCAGTCCAACTGCTATTGGAATTGTTCTAGGGGAGAGATTGAGAAATGAGCCCCCCTGGGGGGCAAATTGAGCTTCTAATTTCATGTGTTTTCTAACCAAACGAACCTCTTTCATTGAGCGAGGCCATTTATTTGGCTCTGGGAATAGGATCAACGTGTCACGGGAGCACATTTTCTACCTACACGTCTTCCGGAAAGGAGTTTCCAAGCGAGGCTGCGCTCGAATCCCCTCCAAAGTTCGGCAGGACTTTTGCCCAACGGTGGGAAACGGGTCCAAATGACTCTTTGAGTGCTTAAGGGTGCAGAGCCCTGGCCCAACCCAACAACGGGATGCCAGAGGTTGGGCGAAGGGCAGCCAATAAGGGGGCGGGGCAGGGGGTTTTCTGCCCTCACCGTGATCTCTGCCAGGCTGAAAAGCACCCTTTGACGTCATTCCTTTCCTCAGGATGTTCCGGGAGGCAAAGAATTTTATTTCATATTATTGTTTTTTTTTTATTAAGAGTTTTTTTTTTGGGGGGGGGGGAGATAAAAGCTAATAAGGACTAAAAAAAAAAAGGTTAGAAAAAGAAAGAATGAAAAAGAAAGTAGCTTACTGATCTTTTAGTTTTAGTTGTAAATATAAGCACAACTACAAAATTATCTTTTTCTCGATGGTTACAATAAGAAAAGCTCCCCTTTCCCCCTATTACCGGTACCTCTTTTTTCTAATAGTCAAAGCCATAAATCATACAATCATTTTCTTCTGTTCCATGATAAAGTCTATAAGGGATTTCCAATTCAGCAATCAACATATATGTTGTCCTTTTTTTCCAATCATGACAGCCTGGCTATCTCTGCAACTTCCATCATCTTCCCCAACTATTCAATTTCCAGCAGATAGTGCTAAGTATTTCCACTTTTGAGTATATAATAATATTACTGTGGTTATCATACATACAAACGAAGTTTTATTACTTTTATTCCAACTCTCTGTTCATCAACCCCAAAAGAACGATATATGGTTTCAATTGGCTTTTAAGATCTTCTGTATTAATGACTATATCTGCCTCCAAAACATTCTGGTTTTTACATGCCCACCAAACATGATAAAATGCACCTATTGCTCACATTTCCAACATAATTTAGAAATACCTTTATAGACAACTTCTGTAGTGACATATGCCACAGGAACACCATTTGACATATGGGAAATGTTTTTAAATTCACTTCTTTGAATGATTTTGCCTTGTTTTTCTTCTGCTTGGACTAGTCTCTGCAGTTTTCTTGGCAAAATTTCAGAATGATTTGCCACTTCCTGCTTCCTTAGGGCTGAGAGAGGGGGGGGCTGGCCAAGATCATCTTTTGTGCCTAATGCAGAACTAGAACCCACAGTCTCTAGTCCAAACTGGCTGTCTCCTAGAACCCCCACTCAAAGCCTTCATAGGTTTATAGCTAGAATCGCATCTGGATAAGTTTCAGGTAAATCTATTCCAGTCCACCCAAGACCACCCAAAGCTTGGAGACTCCCCGCTCAGTCACAAAATTCACTAGAGGCCTGTCACTCTCTTCCTTTTTCAATCTCTGAGGATTGTTGTGAGATAAAAGGAAGAGAGATCCCCTCTGTTTTGCATTCCTGGAGATAAAAAAAAAAATCTAAGGAAAAAAAATGAAGCTGAATGAAAATAGTTAGGCCTGGGGAGAAAGTGGTGGAGAGAATGTGCAATCCAGCCCATGAGCTACAGATCCGATTCAACAATTAATTTGAATTTAAATAAATTAATATAAATTAAAATGCAAACTACTCCACTTCCGAAGAGGTTTGTATTTGATTGGCCACCTGTTCATCATTATTCACTGCTTCCGCCATTGAGCTAGTTCCTTCAAATTTTTGTTTTTGTATTGAGAGAGAAAATGAGGGAATCATCTCTCTGGTATGGAAAGAAGGAAATCTCTTCAAGCTGAACTTTCAAGTGAGAAGGGAAGTTTGTGCGAAAGAGGCAGAGAAAAGGAAAGAAAGGGGACATTATCAAAGTGTCTCTTACTATTTGAAATAAAATGATTATCTGGCTGCCGGGATCTCTGAGCACGTAAGTCGAAGTCAGGTAGGCAGGCAGGCTCGAACATCTGTGATTTCAGAAATCAGATCCCGCAGATCAAATATCCGGGTGCTCAGTTGTCGGAGCTCTAATCCCGAGAGGTGAACTCATGGGGCGGCGGCTGCCTCCAACCGAGGCCAATTCCAAATTCCCTGCTTGGAGGCAATCCAGGATAGAAAATGCACATCCCGTCCTTTAGAGAAGCATTTCTGTACCGGAAATAGTAGATCTGATAGACCACGGGTCCTCGGTGGTGTAGATTTTAACCTTCAGTGCATTCCTATCTGAAGCAAAAAAGAATCGTTTTGCACGCAGTTTATCCCGTTTTCCAAAGGAATTGTCTATTCTCTGGATTATTCCATTTTGCAGGGCATTAAAGCCACCCTATACTCATATAGGTGCCCCCTTTTTTCAGTAAAGTAGGGATCCTCACGTCTGCACCCTGTGACTAAAGCGTAGCCCTGCCCATATTTACCCCTCCCCACATACATTCCTCTGGGGCGTCGGGGCGGCTCACTTTGCAGATTCCAGGGAAAAGCACCTCTGGGGTTTGTTTCCTTCTTTCTATACCGGGATGCGTGGGGAGCACCTGTCACTTGGAACAGGAGCATCCCCCAAGTAAGTGTATGCTCTTTATGCACTTGGAGTAGGACTTTTCTTTTAGTGTAGGCACGCCAACATAGATGCCTTATGTGTTAAAGGAGTGTGGGAAGAGTCATTGAAAAGGGCAGGCCGCCGAAACCCGCCAAAAGACTAGGCAGAAGTTGGGAGAGTCCTGGTCTTACAGAACACGGGAGATGGAAGATGGAGAAACTGCCCGCTCAAGTCTCAACTAACCTATGAAAGGAACGGGAGAGAAGCAAGTAAATTCAAAAACAAGGAAATGCCCGGGTCTATTTTTGTTTAACCACCTTTTGTTCCAAAAGGTGTCCTGTTTGTTCTCGGAAAAATAAGGAACAGCCTCTTCTGATAAAAGCTTTTGAAAATATGGTTTCCCCTTAGTCCAAAATAACCACGAAATACTACAGTTGCGCTGTACGTCGAGTCTCTGGCTTGTAACCTCTTTCTCGCATCGAATTAACCTAACTCTTGATTTCTTAACCGCTTCTTATGAAGTGAGATTTGGCACCGTTTAGAGTGAACTATTTTCACTCCGACTGAATGTGGTGGTAAGCCGTGATCAGGGCACAACTGCCTCGGGCCACCGGTTACAAGTTTTAATGTGGAACGACTCCTGGACCTCTCGGAGGAAAAGCAGCCTCAGGTTCAGGGGTGTCCGAAAGGAGAGGTCCAAAGTCAAGATCACTGCGCTGCAATTGAAACTTACTGCTTTTTATGAGCGTCGCGTCCGCCATCTAGATTGTTTTGACCCCTCCCTCCCTCCTGGGGTAGATCAAGGGTGGGGAACCGGGGCCCTTTTATGACTTGTGGACTTCAAAATCCCAGAATTTCTGAGCCAGCATGGGAGTTGAAGTTCACAAGTCATAAAAGGGTCCCCGTTCCCCACCCTTGATCTACAGCCTTTTTAAAAAACCAAAAAACAAACAAACCTATCACCAGGAAAGTTTTTTGTCTTGGCCATACAACTAATGGAAGTGATCATCCAAGGTCGGGATAGCTTGCAAAGGCCGTTGGCCCCCGAGTTTCTTCACTTCTGCAAACTTCGCCTCTCCATCGTTGGGAACTGACGCGGGTCTCCCGTCAGAGGCCATTTTAGCCTCAGTTTAGGAAGACATTTATTGAGTTAAATCATGTCCTGGGCCGCACAATACAACGAACCTTAAACTAATCAAATGACCTGACTTCACCCAACAAGGTAACCGGGAAGCGCAAAATAGAGAAAATAATCCCCGAACAGCAATCGCACACACATCAACCAGAGGCAGCTAGATGTAGTCGTAAAATTAATCACGCCGTGTGAACAGTCCGAGGATGGGTCGCGCGTGACTTTGGATTTCCAAGGAAGGTTGCAACCCAGGACACCCCTTCTGTCAATGCTGCCCGCTACAGGTGTTGGAGTAAACGCCCCATCGTCCCCAGCCCCAAATGTTGGGAGCTGCCGGAGGAGGTCCAGCGTTACAGAACGCTAGCGTACTCGGAGAGTAAACCCCACGGAGTAGACTGGTGCAGTTTTTGCCTCTGGTGCCGTTCTCCGCATTCTTCTTACTCCAAGGAAAATCATCCCGCCGAATTCATCGTTCCTTACGTCCAATTAAAGAGGGTCGACTGGATACCACGCTGAATTATTTGGCAGGAAATCTAATCAAAATTAAACACCCGACCTCCCTCCCACCTGACCTCCTCCCCGGCCCAAAAAGCCTCCCACAGCCCCCAAACCCGCCTGTACTCCAGGCGTTTCTGGGGACTCCGTCGTTGGAGTGGCGGGAAAGTCTCACCTCCCTTTTTCCGGATCAAAATTGTAATTTCCCCCCCCCCCTCAATAGTAATAGGTTGAGGCTTTCCCTGTTCCCCAGGCCTAAATTGGCAAGTAAGCACCAGGAGAACGGATCGAGGTTTTCCTCCAAACCGAGGATTCAGGGCCGAGCGCTAAAGTTTGTTTTCCCGGTTCAAAAAGCTTGCCGAGCTCCAAGGTTTTGAACCGGCTTTGGGCCAGCAACAAACGCTGTTGTGAAAAAAAACAAACCTGTGCTGCTGCTGTTTTCAAAGACATGGATAAAAAAAACACAATACAGCCGTTAAGATAACTATAGTGGTGTGGAGTAGGATCGTAAGCCATAGAGAATAACTTTGGCCCCATGCTAGGCCAAAACAACAAACCACGTGATAGCCGAACGTGATGGCCTGGTACAGAACCCGGAAAGACACAGCCAAGGTTGGTAGTATTCCTAGGCAATAAAAGATGGTGCTTCTCCCAGTGGGCTGCCCTTTAATAAGCTCTTCTGCCTTTTGAGATGATTTACTGTTAATTGTTTTAATTCCAAGCGTCCTGATCATAGCCTATCCATGTAGACTTCACCTTTACTATGCTCCTCTAAATTCTGTTTTAAAAGGCAGACTTATTGAGTTCAATAGCCCTTGTCTCTATGAATTGGTCAGATCTTTTTTTTTTTTTTTTTCATACTTTGACAAACTAGGGAGATGGAATGAGAATTCTCAAAACTAATTTTCCAGGAGGACCTCCACAGGATTTCTGTCATATTTCTCCCTCTTGTAAACTGGGGCCTAACAATGCACATCATCTTAAAACTGATTTGTCTGGTTTGGACCAAGACACCTGTGCCTCAGCTTGATAATGTGGGAGCCCAGTTTGTCAAAAGTGACTGGATTTTGCATGGGGAGAACTTTCTATAATGCTTCTGATGAGGGAACCAAAGCATTTCTGCCTAACTGCTTGAAAATATAAAGAGGACGTTTTTCATCAGTGAGGTTGCTACAAATGGAGCTCAGAGTCCCATAGGCAATTTTGTTGTTGTTCGTTGCGATATTATTAACATGGACAACATTCCTCCAGGCCTTCCTGTCCTCTACCATCTTCTGGAGTCCATTTAAACTCATACATACTGCTCCAGTGTTGATGCTGGGTTTTGCAATACCCATACAATACCCAGAGTTAATGCCAAAATGTTCTTTTTCTGAAAATACCACTAAGCTCTGTCTGCAACTGCTTGAAACACCTGACTTCTTAGGACAATGCTGTGTGCATACCCCAGTTGCTCTGAAGCACCTTTTGGCATTGAATCTGAAGCCCCACACATCCCTATTTAAGGTGCAGCAAACAGGTGCTATAATCCTCCTGTAGTGCACTTGAAAGCATTTATTGTGTGTGCGCGCACACAAAGACACAATATATATATATATATAGTTGCTGCATATATGCTGCATACGTACAGTTACTGAAAACACAAGTCCAAAAAGTGCAGAGAGAAGGGAAATTATTCCAAGCAAGGGGATTTCTTCTGATTGACCCAGGCAACATTTTCATTCAGTGGAGGTAGTATTTCTCCCAGACAATGTATATAGTTGGAAGAAAATATCATTAAAATGCTTCTTAGTTGAGTGAGAAGGTTGTGTGCAAGTGCGCACATCTTATTTAGTTTTTATTTCATTTCTGTAACCTCAGCAATTATAGTTTTATTCCAAATGATGTGCATATATACAGTACCTGCCCCGAGACCAGTGTTTTATGCATCTGAAGAAGTGCAGCTCCACAACATCAGGGCCATAATGAATAGGATCATTTTTTAAATGCCGCAAAATTCTGCTGCTTTTGCTACAACAGATGAATATGATGACCTTTCGGGAAGTATCATTTACCAATATTATCATCACTGTGTTGTTCCCATATGTTTGCCAGTTGGCTCTGCCCAATGAGGCCCCTGGAGGATCCTGTTTATTATATTTTCGGTAGCTATGGTACTTCCTTCCAATCAGTTCATCTGAAATTACAGGATTTGAGGTAATGGGGATTTCACATGTCACTAAGTCACTTTCATTTCAGATTTTCTGGATGTGATTAGGAGGCCAAGACAAAGCTTTTTTTTTTTTGAGAATACACTGATTATTCATAAGCATATCCTATAAACATATATATAGAAGGATGCTGTTAAACTTGTAATAACTATGCTCTTAGCATCTTTAACCCTAAATAATGATAATGCTTCCATTTAAATCCTAGTAAGTGCAAGATTTCAATGATAACCATGTGTTGAAAAATGAACTCTCCTCAAGGCTGGTGGCTTTAGCTAAAGTGAAATGTTAGATTTTTCTACATGACTAAGTTAACAGAGCAGACTGTCTGAAGAGTGATGGGTTTTGCTTTACTTGATGTATGTAAGCAGAGAGTGGATAGCCATGCAAAAGTTCTGTTTCTCATGTAAAGGTTAAAAGTTCCAGGAAACTAAAATAAGTATGGGCTCTGGTTAAAAGTAAATCAGCTTCACTTAATGATACTTGAAGTAGTTACATTTCCTCAGCCAATTGATTTTTGGAATCTGTTTTAAAAGTTCTGTTTTTCTAACTTATCTAATTGGCTAACAGTTTAAAAGGGTCTGGGTTACTGTAGTGAACATCATTACAAATGCGTAATGCAAGTGAATGAGGTCAGAAGAAAGAAAAACTAACTTTCCTAAACTATGGGGGAATTCGAAGGGCTACAAAATGGAATTGAGCAGGTAGATTCAGCAAAGTCTGCAGGAAACTTTATTGGCATTAAAAAGACACAGTTTAGGTGTTATCTAAAATAGATGCAATCGATTCAGATGTATCTTCCCCCAACACTCATCTTCCTGGTATCTTTCTGATAACCCATTCCCACTATCATCAAATGTGTTTTACTGCAGTTACAAATATTTATGTTTTATTCCGCTAAGCCTGGAACAACAAAAGCTGAGAAGCAATTTGGAAAAATATAACAAGCCCTTCCTGCAGACTGGCCCAGCCAGCTACATAACACTCCTGATATTCCAATTAATGGACAAGAAGTACAGATCTCTCTGCCCAGGGGACTTACCGTAAGTAAGTTAACTGGAGGGTGAGATGGGGAAGGAGGTTGGTACTTTTGGATCAAGTCTGCTATATCCACTTGACACAGAATAGTATTCTATAATAATATTGCAGAAGAGGGTGTTCATGGGGGGATGTAATTCAGCCTTTAACAGATGATCACAAGGCCTGGTCCATGGAGGGAATGATACTGCAAGGTTTCTGGTTTCACAGCAGTGAGTTTATCAAGATGTCTCAAGCCATAGGAAATGTAGCTGCCAGGGGAGAGGTCATAAACATGTCCATTCAGGCATAGAGCTACACAATTTCTTAGTGATTCAGTTTGGATAGAGTTGTAAAAACGTTTTTAGGGCTTCTTTGCTAATCAGGATGGCTCATTCGCTTCAATCTAAATAAATTTTGGGGGATATAAAATGTAAAAACATGAGCCCTGGCAATTGAGTCACCTACTAGTGCACTGGTAATGCACTGGTGCACCAATGATGTTACCAAGTTTGGGTAATGAAATGTCTGCAGGAAAACAAACTCATCAAGGACCCCTCACCTACTACTATCCAGTCCCATTAGCTTCTAATTCTAGAACTAAAGTTACACAGTTACTTATTGGTTGGGTTCACACAACACACTGGGCATTAAACCTGGGCTAACAAAATACAATTATTATGTTCAGAGCAATATACTATGCCTAAAATAAACTATAATATGGCTTAATATGGTGGCCAGATTTATAAGACATGCTAAGACAAAAGATGGGAATCTACACACTGCTCTGTCTAATTGTAACCGTGGCCTAACATGTTGCATATGCCTCAGTAACGAATACGTTGAGAAACTGAACTTTTGAAAGCATTTTTAAAAATGGGATTGTTAGCAATAGTAATGCTGCCAGAGCCAAAACATATCCATATCTTTATCTAACCAAAGCCTTTCTGGAATATACAAAGGTCAAAGGAGCATGCAAAGCAGCATTCTGCATTGACTTCTCTAGCAGAGAGAACCTTTTCAAAAAGGTCATTCCACCAAGTTTGGACCTCTGCTGAGAAAGTCCTGTTCATTCATGTGATGATTTAATCTTCCCCAAAAAGAGCGTGAATCTTGATGGGATATCAGTTCTTATCAGCAAGAATTTGGACGAGCACTCTTTGCTGCTATCGGTTGTTCTTATTTGTGTAGCCTACTTTGGGTAGTCCTACTCTTCATGAAGAACTTTAGTACAGTATGCACAGAAAAGAGAAAGAAGTCAATCCTTGAGATGCTTCACAACAATCCAGCTCTTTATACTGTTACACTCTCTCCAGGGTTTGGTTTATGCTCATTTACTCACACTCTCCCAGTCCTAATCAACAGCTGGGAAACAATTTGGGACACTCTTAAATCATTTTCAGATGAATACTGAGGCACAAAAGGTGGTTTTTTTTTTTTAAATACATGAAGATCTAGTGAATTTAAAGTGACAGCAAAAATTTACTAGTTACAATATACATTTCCTCTTTCCTGTCTGCACACATTTTCACTCATCCATACTTACTTATGTCCTTTTCATTTAGGTTGCCAGGCATTAGCCAGAGAGATGGAAGTCACCAAATCTGGATTCAGAGACAACTCAAAAGAGTGGGTTGATGTCAAGACCCTTTTTATCCCCAAGTCTTTACCTCATTGATTCACAAGACTGACAGCTACTCTTGCCTTGCTGATTTTCAAGTCTGGTAGCGGTTGATGGGGCTTGGGAGGATGGGTTCTATGTGCTGAGGCCCAACTTCTTTTGTCTCATTCAGGTGTCATTTCTTCTTTGTATCCGTAGTAATTTGGCTCCTTCTTAACTCCCCAAAGGATCTTGTAGAGAAGTTTCCTGACTTTCATCCACCCTGCTTATGTGCCTGCTTCATCTTAGGTATGTCAGCTTCATCCTAGTCACATAACAATTTACATGGGCCTGTAGGTCAAGACGTGTGGCCCAAAATGGAAGACATTTTATCTACCTATATATGGGTAACAGAAACTTGTATTATCTGCATCTTGAACGGCATCATAAATGCTAAATGTTTCTGAATCTTCCCAAAAGAATACTGATTGCATGTACTTCATCTATAACTCTTCTCCAAGGAAGAAATGATATTGAAAACAAGTAAAACAGATCTTTCCAGCTTCTTGTTCTCATCCTCAATCACCTCTTTTTGTCTGGATTAAGCTTCAACTCCTAAATTGACAAAGCTGATCCTTTGAGGATCCTTATGGCGCAGCATTGTCCAATAAGGCTCAATTTAATGTCAACAGTTAACCTCCACCTGACATTCAGACAGTATAATAACATGGCAGAAACCATGTGCAAATATATTATCTAAAGTTAATAGAAACGGATTTAAACTCAAAAGAGTTTAAACTTACTCAGTAGAGAGATAAATGTTGAACAATGTTCTATTTTTATTTTGTTTTAATAAAAATCCAGGATGAGTTACAATTTTATATAAGGCTTATTGTAAGGAGAAAAGACTTAACTAGGGGTTTTCCATAATTATGAGCTAATTACAATAATAGGAATAAAATATTTAAAATAAAAATAATTATCCATTTTATAAGTTTTTTTTATATACATGCTTTTAAATTGTATTATGGCAATCTCTAAAATGTTATATTTTATGCAATTCTCATTTAACACACTGCAAACGTTTCTTCTACTTCTAACTGCCCTCATTCTTAATCTACCTCTTGTGTTTTATTGTTGATCAATAACCTTTCCTCTTCATTTTTGGTCTTAGTCCATGGCCATAACTCTCCAGCTGGCCAAACATGACATCCGTCCAAGAATTCTCATTCATAGTCTCTAGAGCAACCTTCTCCAAGCTGAGTCTCTCCGGTTGCTTTAAAATGCAATTCCATTCAACTCAAGCCAGCCAAATCAATCATTATGGATGCAGGGAAGTGTCTTTTAGATATCTTTCCCAGATTTTGGGAAAACCATTCTATTTCTTTTCCAAAACTTTGCTATGCTGCCTGCAACATCAGGAAGATTTGTAGGCAATGGTAGTACAGTGCTGTTAATTTACAGCTCTCTGCCTGAAGAGCAAGGAAACCTAATTAAGACATAGAAACTGCCCAGCTTATACTTCTCTTTTTTGTTGTTCTTTCTACTGATTAGCTCCTATTCTGTCCTTTGAGACAGAAATATGTTTATCATGTTAACATGTTTTCTGTGTTTTGGGTTAGATGACATTGCCAGAGAATGTAGAAGCAGATCACTCGGGACATAACAGCGTTTATAAAGATGACTCTTATATTTAGAGTTTCAGCACTAGATCACTTCATGGATGTGGAATTACAGATTTTTAATTGCAATTAATTACAGTTCCTAGAATCATTGACCAAGCTTGGTGATGGTTGTAGCATTTAAACGACCATAGAATTAGAGACTCTACTGCTTCTGCCTCTTAGCAGCAGATCCCACTTCAGGTTAATTGCTTACAAGTCATCTTCCTTCTAAATTAATTCATTGTATTTAGTTAACCAGTCTTCTGCTAGTAATCTGAAGCTCCTGCCTGGAAACCATACACTTTGCTTCTGTTGGAGTAGGGATAATGGGGATGCTTATTTGAGAGCAAACAAGGAACCTGGAGAGAAGGGGCGTTGGTTCTTACCTGATACGCTTCTTTTCGTAGAGCTGTCGAGAGCGTCCAGGTTGGGAGGAGCTCCAGTCTCGGCTCTCACAGGCTGAGCTTGAGATTGAGGAACGCCCCTCACCATCACGTGGTCCTTGGGCGCTCCCCAGTTTTTGCGAAGACGAGAAGGAAAGTCCTGTTCTCATCATACTCAGGAAAAAATATTAGTTCGCTCGGTCGAACAGCAAGGTTTCCCACCAGACGGCCTACGGGTGGGGCTGGACGCTCTCGGCAGCTCTACGAAAAGAAGCGTATCAGGTAAGAACCAACGCCCCTTTTCCATAGAGCTGTCTCGAGCGTCCAGGTTGGGACATACCAAAGCTTGGCTAGTCCTGCGGGTGGGCCCCCGTCTGGAACAGAACCTCTCCTGGAATCCTGATGACCCGCTGGAGGGCATGCCCGACAGGAGAACCCCCTGGAGGTTGGAATGCCTCAACAGGAGGGCCTAATGAAG
This sequence comes from Pseudonaja textilis, assembly GCF_900518735.1. The sequence continues at coordinate 2,864,605 of NW_020769322.1, read as the reverse complement.
GAGGCGGAGCTGTCCAGAAGGCAGCCCTGCCGGAGACACCAGCAGATGTTTACTGGGACCGTGTAGCAAGGAGACTAGGAAGATCGACCAGGACCCTGTTAGGGACCCGGGTCGAGGAGGCCGGGCAGGGGCAAGGGTGGGAATCTTCCCTGAGGGAGACCTGGCCGGGGTCGAGGGGAGGAACCCTCAGTGGCCGGAGAGCCACCGTTGCGAGCATAGCGATATGGCGCCCTAGGGTATTATGAGATAGACCCTTGTTGGGGACCCCCCTGAGATAACTCTAGGTCAGAATGATGGAGGGGAGGCACGGAGGTGCCCTAAAATCCAGGGGCCAGGGGGACCCGGCAATGGGCTACCTCCATGACCCAGGAGAGGAGGAGGGGCCCCTCTGCTAGGATCAGGGTGGCCCCGGAGAACCAATTGCCTGGACGTAGCGAGTTCCCGAAACTGTGGCCTGTCCTGGTGGGAGCCAGGTTCGGTTCCGCCCAACGGCGAGGCAGACGGCCTTGCTCAAGGGCCCAGCTGGCCGAGGGCCGCCTTGGCTGGGAATAAAGGTTGTAGTGAGGACTAGAGATCCGTGTGAAGACCGGGAGCGCAGAGAGGAACCCCAGCTAACATGGGATGGGGGTAGATGTGTTGCCGGCCAGTTGCCCTGGGGCAAGGTGAGGAGGGCAAGAGTGCTCCGGGCTAGGAGCCTGCATCAAGCAGGGGTTAAAAGTCAGAGTAGAGACTGACTAGGTGAGAAGCCGAAGGGGGATTGGCTTTCTCGCTCTCCTTCTTCTCGTTTCTTTCTTTTTTTTTTTGAAGGGCAGCCACCTGGGGGCGACTGCATTATTGGGAACGACGGAACGAACCTCTCCCGGATCCCCGGGAGGGCTTCCTGGAAGAGGTACCTCCGGACCTGTCCGGTTCCGATTGGTAGGGAGGCCTGTAGGGAGAGGATTGGTAGTATCTGGAGAAGGAGGAGGAACGGGAAGAACCCTGGCGAGAAGAGGGAGAGGAACCTCTGAAGTCAGACCTCCTAGAAAGGGAAGGGAGATACTTGCGCTTGTTCTGGGTCTCGGCCAGGAATGGATCGAGAACCGGTCCAAATAGCTTCCCCCCAGAGATGGGGGCTGATGCTAGCTTAGCCTTGTTTTTTACGTCCGCTTGCCAGTGGCGGAGCCAGAGTAGACGACGGGCAGTGACCTGGGACGAAATGGCCCTGGTGGAGAATTTTGCAGCCTGGAAGGTGGCGTCTGCCGAGAACTCGGCCGCGGCCAGGATCTTAGCAATGTCCTGGTGCGCCCTGAGATTAGCTGCGGGAACATGCTGCTTGAGCTGCTGGAGCCACTTGATGGAAGACCTGGTGAAAAAAGACGCGGCAGTGGAAGCCCTGAGTGCCCAGGCGTCAGAGAGGTGAGCGCAGCGCAGGGCCAGTTCAGCTCGTTTGTCCTCGGGCTGGAGAGCCTCGAGTGACTCGCTGGGAGTTGAGCGGGAAGCCAGACCTACTACGGGCTCGTCTACAGGGAGGGGATCGAGCAAGGTGGAGAACTGCGGTTCCAGATTAAAAAACCGCTTGTCCTGGGCGTTGGGGGGGGAGGGGCCCCCGAGGAAGCTAACTGCCTTGAGACCATGTCAGAGAATATGGGTGGGACAGGAATCACTTCGGTTTCTACCACAGGCTGGGAGAAAATAGAGTCGGGAGGAACCCCCGCCGCCGCTGGATTGGGTGGGGGAGGGGGGTTCAGGCCCGAGGTATTCCTGGCCTTGAACAGGAGGGACCTAAATAGGTGCGGTTTGAAGAGCCCCAAAAACGCAGGCTGGCCTGGAGAGAGGCCCTCGTCCTCCGACATATCCCCTTCTAGGGGGCCTGTTCCCGAGAAGAGCTCACTGCCTATGAGAGACCCCATTTCGAGGTCCTCCTCGTCCCCAAAGAGGGTAGGGTCCCCGGGTTCCTGGGCCTCCATCTCCTCCATCTCCAAGGGTAAGGTCAAGTCCCCGTGGGGAGCTGACTGACCATGCGAAGCCGCTGATCCTTGAGCCTCGGGGGCCGCAGGCCGAGGAGCCAGACCGGCCAGCTGCTGAATCTGTTGTGCTATCCTTTGCCGGATGGCCAGCTCCATAGCTTGCTTCAGGTTTTCGGGGATTTCCACCATGGGGGGTGGGTGAGGCTCCTCCGGACGCAGTCCTACAGCAGTGGTGGGTAAGGTGGCCTCAGGGGCCTGTCCAGGCTGTGAGAAAGAAGCAGAAGCAGGGGAGGAGGGGAGAGGAGAGGAGGATGGGTGGAGGTTGATGGAGTGGAAGGGTCCAGAGGCACAGAGCATGACTCTTTAGAGCGTCTGTCAATCTCCCTTTCAAGAGCCCTGTGTCGCCTGAGGGCATCCCTTTGGGAGGCTTTGGATGGTTCCTGTGCCTGTTTGCGCAGGTGGTGGGATTTAGCCTTGGCCTTCAAGGAAGTGCCACGAGAGGTATTGTCGTCTGCCATCTGGAGAGGAGAAAAAAGGAAAGTTTTTTTTTTTTTTGATTAATGCGAGGCGGTTAGCGGGTCTGGATACGGCCTAAACAGAGGCCGGGACTCCCAGTGCTCGTATCGCACCCCCCTTTTAACAAAGGCAACAGAGATTTTTGCAACGTTGTTGAGAAGTAGGGCCTAGCCCAGGGGCCAATCAGCCAGAATGAACGCCAAGCTGCCCCTGCCGGGCGAACCGGGGAAGGGGAATGGCAGAGCTGCTAACTCCCTTGCTGGGGAGAGACTATGGAGCCAGAGATTCTTATATCTAGAGGAGTACCAAGGCAGGATTGCAAGAGTACCAGCAAGGATTTGGGCAGTCCGAGGATCTGCCCAGGAATCAAAAACAACGCAGCCTGCAGGTAGGCCTCTAGCGGTGGCAGACGGCCCTGGGGCCACAAGCAAGATGGAATTGGAAGTAATGCAAGCTGGAGGCAAGTCTGGATGCGGCCTACGTAGAGGCCGGGAATCCCAGCGCACGTTTCGCGCCCCCCTTTTAGTAAAAAAAAAAATTTTTTTTTGTGTTTAAAATAGAGATTTGGTACGAAGCAGGGCCTAGCCCAGAAGCCAATCAGCCAGAAGGTGAACGCCAGGCAGCTACCCCTGCCGGACGGACTGGGGAAGGGGGGTGGCAAAGCTGCTACCTCGCCTGCTGGGGGAAGAGCTGCAGAGCCAACGGGCCCTTATTTCTGCAGGAGGCCTGTCAGTAGAATAAGAGCAGGCTGAGATGTAGGCAGTCCCAGGCTGCCTAGTGATCGATTAAGGATGCGGCCTGTAAAAGGGCCTCTGGCAATGGCGGACGGCCATGCGGCCACTCGCAAGATGGCGGCTGTTCCTGGGCACACCCAAGATGGCGGACGCCACAGGGGGCCCAAAATGGAGGCCGCAAGAACGGAGGCAACCCCAGCGGCGGTAAACTCCCAGGGAAAACAAGAGAAAGGGACCCTTTGGGAGAAACAGGGAAGCGATTCCCTGGACTAAAGGGCGTTCGCAGGGGGGAAACGGAGGCTAAAGCGAAAAAAGGCAGGAGGAAACGAAGCGGCCTCGCACAGAGCGATTAGGCGGCAAACGAAGGAGGGGGGGGCAGCGCTCGAAGCGCTCGGTTTTCCCCTTAAAGAAACGGTTCCTTCGGTATAGGAAACACTCCCTGGGGAGTTCCAACCTGAGTTCCTGCGCTGCCTGCTGGAAGATCCACGTTGAAGCGATGAGAAAAAACTAGAATGCTGAACGACCGGAGCAAGAGAAAAACAGCCTGACTGCCACGAGGCTGAGCAAAATACTGGGGAGCGCCCGAGGACCACGTGATGGTGAGGGGCGTTCCTCAATCTCAAGCTCAGCCTGTGAGAGCCGAGACTGGAGCTCCTCCCAACCTGGACACTCGAGACAGCTCTATGGAAAAGGTGAGGGGTATTTAAATTCACCAATTATAGGGGCAAGACTTTTGAGTGGGTATCATTCTTCTACAGCAAGATTATTTATGGGCACTTAAAGACATCTAACTTGGCATCTCTACCCAAATAGAAAAAACAGTAAACCGTTCATCCATTTTACAAAAGCTCAGGTTCCTTAACATACATACATAATACATACATACATACATATATACATAGGTGTGTGTGTGTGTGTGTGTGTGTGTGTGTGTGATGCTTTTCACAGGATTGTAATCTGAAGACATGCTATAAGATTGTGTTCATGACAGAAATATTTAAAATGAACACTGAAACAATAACTTTCACTAGAGAGAAATAGTAATCTGTGAAGTATATCAGTGGTGAGATTCAATTTTTTTTTACTACCGTTTCTGTGGGTGTGGCTTGGGCGTGGCGGGTGGGGAAAGATACTGTAAAATCTCCAGTCAGAGATAGTATTTGCCAGTTCTTTGAACTACTCCAGAACTGGTCAGAACCTGCTGAAAACCACCTCTGAAGTGTATGTTTAGAGTCTTGTAGATACAAGGGATAATGATGGCTGACTATACAGACAACAAGGCATCGCACTCCAAGCCTTTAAAAGCAAACCCTTTCCTGTTTTGTCAACAAGTATATTGAGCAACGTTATTTTATATTGTTTATTAGTACTGGTATTTACTGGAAGCAAAGTTATTTCCATCATTTTATTTCTCCCCATGACTTGCTCTTGAAAAAGGCACTTCTCTCGTCTTCTCCCGTCTTTGTCTCTATACTTGGGTTTACCTTTAGAAGTTTTCTCCTGTCATTTATTTTCACTTTTGGAAATGTCTCAACAAACTTAATTTCCTATCCTTTTGCTTTTTGAGTCGGTAGGTCAGAACTGGCCATACTCATTTGAAGGGGCTTTCGAGATGGGCCACCCAGTTCCATTGTTCCTTCTCCTGTATGTTCTTATGCCAGCAGGGAGCCATTGGAGAGAACTCTAAGGCAAGAGACTCAGACTGTGTTCCTAACAGATCTCGGCTGCCCAGCCACCATCAATCATAAGTATTCCCCTGCCAAACCAATACAATTGGATCAGGCCCAGTGCACAAGAGGGCTTCTTGAAAGTAAGAAGTGTGCCTTTGGGTTTTAACATATTGCCCAATTGATCCTCTTAGAAGAGAAGGCCATCCATCAATGTCACCAGACTGGAGATTGATTACAGTGCCGGATTGTATGGGATTTGGCAAATAAAAAAGCAATTGTTACATTCTTATTTTCAGTAAAATGTGCATCTTTAACTGAAAATAACGATAGCCAGTCTTTTGATTTGGTTACAAGAGAAAACTCATATATGTCTTAGTAATCTGGAAAACAAAAGGCTATCAACCTGTTGCATAAATACTGTTTAGTTTGATCTGTTATCACACCTAATGTTAAATGGATCATTGATTGACTAAACATCAAAATAGATATTGGTGCTGAATGTACAGCTTCAATCAAAAGACATATACTCACCTTCTGAATGTATCAATATGATATAAAAATCAGATTTATCTCTTTAGTACATTCTACAGCTTAAGTACTAATTTCCAGAATTTGTTGTATAAATTCATCAGTAATTCATATCAGTAAGTCTGTTTATACAATTTGAATTACGTCACTGATCACTTTCAATTATAAAAGCACTGAATAAATTATGTGTAATTGTGAAGAGAGAGGGTAGGAATGATTTTGATTAATGTAATCTAAATACAAATCCTAGTTGTTTTCCTAAGATCCAGCTGGTGTAATTATGCATATTAAGGCCACCCCTGCCCACCCTAAATTCACATACTGTACACTTTCTTGAGAACTGAGTGGCAATGACTGAAAAAGAGGGATTGTTCATTCACATTATATACCCCTACCATAGCAAAGGCAACATCATTAAGAAAAAAACTTAATATGTAACTGCTATCATAATAGCTTTATGCGTATCTTTATTCCAGTGACACTTCAAACATTATGAACAATTTTGGTCATCTCATCTAAAAACATTTTCTCTAGCAACTGTCCTATCATAAAATAAAATTCCTAACAAACAAGGAGCAGCAGGTGAAGCTAGGCAAAATCATATCTCATATCTGACATCTAGACAATGGAGAGAAGGATCTCTACATTGACTACCGTGTTGATTGTATCAAAAGTAAGCCACACAACCCACAACTCCACATCCAACCCTACCTCATCCAACCCACCATCATTCAAAACTAGGCACGCACACCCCTAACTACCTCAATTCCAACTACAACTGGCTTTAAATGCAAAGTACTCAATGCAAGAAGCCTTGTGAATAAAATATCTGAATTTCTAAATTCGACATCATATTTGTCTGTGAAACATGGCTCAATGCATCTCTCCCTGACTCCATTACCACAGTAAGAGACTATCATGTTTACCGATCAGATCATGAAATCTGTAGAGGAGGTGGTGTTCTATAAAAAGTCCTTACATCTAAAAAACATCCAGGTTACCCAAGAGCTTGCTCTTCCTGAGTCCATCGTCTGTGAACTGTCCTTAAATATCACATTTCGATTCTTACTATGTTACAGAGCCCCTGATTATGACATTGAACATGTAAACAAGCTGAATTCACCACTAACATGGGCAACATCCTGCCCACACACTTTTATCTTTCTTGGTGACTTCAATCTACCTCACATTAACTGGACCCTAAATGAATGTAAAACTGAACCCATACATGCAACCTTCTACAATGCTGTAACAAACCTGGGACTGGGACAACTAGTAACCAACAATACTAGACTTAACAACTGCCTCGATCTCATCTTCTGCAATAGTTTGAATTCAATTTATGGAATACAAATTAAAGAACCCTTTTCCAACAGTGACCACAACATGAGTGATGTTTGTCTCAACATATGTCCACACAAAAATGAACACAATGATGTGATCCCCAATTATAACTTTAAAAAAGGCAACCGATCTTATAGGCAATGATCTCTCATCCCTTGATTGGCAATTTCTATTCACTGGGTGCAATACTGTTGAAGACCATTACAACATATTTTTACTTGAAGTCAAAAGAGTCATCAAACTACATGTACCATTATGTACCAAACCAGAAAAAACAAATTACCCAAAACAATAAGGAAGCTTCAATCCAAAAAGAGATCACTTTGGCAGAAAAACAAATCTGGTCACATTGCCAACTTGAAAAGCCGATACAAAAATTTATGCCACCAGATAAAGACTGAATGCACCATTTATCACATTAACAAGAGGAAAACCTTCTATGCACCAATTCCATCCGCGCTTTCTACAATTGTATAAACAACAAACTAAAAGACTCAAGGTCCATCCCCCCCCTGAAAGGACCTAACGGTAAAGACTGCAACGACGACACTATTAAAGCCAACATCTTTAACGCATTCTTTGGCTCAGTATTTGTAAACAGCAATGGATCATGCCCAGTATTTCCTAGTCAAACCACAGACAACTACAATGATCTAATACATATCAATTTTACAGTAGACAATGTTGAAAAAGCACTACGCAATCTAAAACCATCTCTATCTGTTGGACCGGATGGAATATGTGCCTACTACTTTAAAAAGCTATCCACTGCCATAGCTGAACCTCTAAGCATAATCTTTGAAAAATCTTTCAGGACCAGCTCCTTGTCAAAACTATGGTCACAAGCCACAGTCATCCCCATCTTGAAAAAGGGAGACCCCAGCCTAGTTGAAAATTACAGACCAATCTGTTTATGCTGCCATCACCCGTAAAGTCATGGAATCAATTATTAACCAATCCATTATCCTCCAGTTAGAGACAAACAACCTACTCTCTAATAAACAATTTGGTTTCAGAAAAAAAACTATCCTGCAATCTGCAACTCTTACACCGCAAAACCATATGGACTACATAACTTGATCAGGGCAAAGCAATAGATGCAATTTACATAGATTTCTGTAAAGCCTTTGATTCAGTGGTACATGACAAACTACTCCTAAAACTAAAATCTTATGGTATCTCTGGACACCTGCATAACTGGATAGAAGCATTCCTGTCAAACAGACAACAAATGGTCAAAATTGGGAGCGTCCTATCAAATTCTGTACCCATCAACAGTGGTGTCCCCCAAGGCAGTGTTCTAGGACCAACTCTCTTCATACTCTACATAAATGACCTCTGTGATCATATTAAGAGCAACTGCATTCTCTTCGCTGATGATGTAAAGCTATTCAACACCACTGACAAGACTGTTAACTTTCAAAAAGACCTCAACTATGTATCAGAATGGTCAAATAAACGGCAACTTCAAATCTCAACAAATAAATGCTCTGTCTTACATATTGGCAAAAAAAATCAGAAAATAAAATACAGGCTGAACAGTCAAGATCTTGTTGATGATCCAAACTCTGTCAAGGATCTTGGAGTACTCATCTCTAATGAACTAAGTGCCAGAACCCACTGTAACTACATAGCCAAAAAGGCATTAAGAGTTGTTAACCCAATCCTATGTAGCTTTTTCTCTGGTAATATTACACTACTAACTAAAGCATACAAAACATTTGCTAGACTAATACTCAAATACAGCTCATCAGTCTGGAACCCACATTACGTATCTGATATTAACACAGTTGAGAAAGTCCAGAAATATTTTACAAGAAGAGTTCTCCACTCCTCTACTCATTGCAGAATACCTTAGGCCACCAGACTTTAAATTCTAGACCTAGAAAACCTAGAACTACACCGCCTTTGGTCTGATCTAAGTATAGTATATAAAATCATACATTGCAATGTCCTACCTGTTAATGAATACTTTGGCTTCAACCATAACAATACAAGAGCAAACAATAGATACAAACTCAAGGTTAATTGCACCAAACTTGATTGAAGGAAATATGACTTCAGCAACAGAGTGGTCATTGTTTGGAACACTCTACCTGACTCTGTGGTTTCTTCCCCATACCCCAAAAACTTTAACCTTAGACTTTCTACTATTGACCTCACCCCTGTCCTAAGAGGTCTGTAGGGGGTGTGCATAAGCGCACCAATGTGCCTACTGTCCCTGTTCTATTGTTTCTTTTATTTTTCTTATATGTACCCATGTATTCATAACTATGTTTTTACTTACACATATTATCTTGTAAGCAATTGACAAACCAAATAAAATAATAAAATAAAAATAAACCTGTACCATTAGCAAAGCACCACCACTACCCCGGGCTGTGTGTTTTCTCCACTACTCTTCTCATACCAATGGCTGCATCTCAAAAGATCTCTCCATTAAAGTACTGAAGTTTATAGATGATACAACATTGATTGGTCTCATTCCAGACAATGAGGAATCTGCATACAAATGGGAGGTTGAACAACTAGCCTTATGGTGCGACTGGAACAATCTTGAACTAAACATACTCAAAACTGTAGAAATTGTGTTAAAAGAAACCTTCCTATACTACCACCTCTTACAATACAATAGTATTGCATCAACAATAAAGACCTTCAAGTTTCTAGGTCCTATCATATCGCAAGACTTAAAATGGACACCTAACATCAAAAACATCATCAAAAAAGCACAACAAAGCATGTTCTTTCTGCACCAACTCAGAAAGCTCAAACTGCCCAAGGAGCTACTGATACAGTTCTACCGAGGAATTATGGAGTCTGTTATCTGCACCTCTATAACTATCTGGTTTGGCTCTGCAACCAAACAAGACAGACACAGACTTCAACAGATAATTAGAACTGCAGAAAAAACAAATTGCTACCAACCTGCCTTCCATTGAGGACAGTTCCATTGATATAGCATGAGTCAAAAAGAGGGCTGTGAAAATATCTACAGATCCCACACAGCTTGGGCATAAATGGTTTCAACTTCTACCCTCAAAACGACATTATAGAGCATTGCACACCAGAACAACTACACATAATGACAGCTTTTCCCAAATGCCATCACTCTGCTAAACAACTAATTCCCACAACACTGTCAAACTATTTACTAAGACTGTATTACTACTATTCTGCTTATCTATTACCTATCTCCTCCTACTTATGACTATACCCTTGTTGCTTGTATCTTTACAATTTATATTGCTTTATTTAGTTTCCTAGTATGATTTGATTGCTTATTTAGTATCCTATGACTATCACTAAGTGTTGTATCTTATGATTCATGATGAATGTATTTTTAATGTACACTGACAGCTTATGCACTGAAGACAAATTCCTTGTGTGTCCAATCACACTTGACCAATAAACTATTCTCTTCTCTTCTCCTCTCTTCTCCTCTCCTCTCCTCTCCTCTCCTCTCCTCTACTCTATTCTATTCTATGAGGTTTGGAGATCCTCGATAGTGAAAAAAATTAGAAGGGACATGATAGGGTTTTTTAGAAGTATGAACAGTATGGAGAAAATCATTGTCTTAGATACTAGCTTGCTGAGTGCCATGTGAGGGAAAGCATAGCTGAGCAAGTCCTGCAAGAACTCCCAGTGTGTTTAAAACATGCTACAGAATTGTAGCAAAGGCCAAGAGATCAATGACTGGCAATTGAATCTTGAAAATCTGAGATATCTTGTTTTAAATTATATGGAAAACAATCCTGATACCTGTGCCCTGCATTCCTGCCCCAGTTCAAATGCAATGTCAACATATATCTCTGTCAAATTATTGACTTCGTCATTTTCATAGTCTCCTGCATCGCGGAATTTATTATTTTGCAGCAGTACAGAAAATGCTGCTCAGCACTGCAAGGAAAACAATACAGTAAAACTTCAATTTTCCACCGTACAATTCAGTTACAATAGACCAATAAATGGAATCAATAGAAAAAAGTTTTACTTTACAGTCCAAACAACAATCTAAGTGGAGACTGGAAATTTGTTATAATTTGATCATGTAAATAGTAACATACATTCAGATTTAACAGATGACTCATTAAATCAACTGTATATGGAAACTTTTGAACGTGTAATTTGTTCCTTGCATAACTCTCCTAATACTTACATCATCATTTATTATTTCAAAACCAATCTGTACCAAACGTAAGGTACTTTATAAAATGTATATTCCAGTTTATGAAGCAATAAATGAGTTAACCTTTAGAGTGCCATAAGATATTGCAGTGTTCTTGCCATCTCCCTCTTTTTCTGCAATAGAAAAGGCCAATTTGTTTCCTCAGAACCACTGTGGGCCTAATATTACAAGGTATTTAGTTTTGAAAAGCCATTTGAAGAAGTCTTGATTGAGGAACCAGAAAGAGAGAGAAAGAGGGAGATATAGAGAAAGGAGAACAATGAAAAGTTTTGAGAGATTGTACAGGTGGCAGCTTTATTTTTAGAAAGACTAACATGGTTGTTTCACTGGCAAGACAAAGAAAAAAATAGGTGGCCCTGCCACTTTTGATTCTGGATGTGCTCAATACTTTCCCAAATCTCACCCATCACATGGTCCTTTATAGTTCACTCCAATAGGAATGCAACAGTGAGCAAGCAAGAAAAAGTCACTTCCTGGGCCCACGGACCTTCATCAGCACCATCTCTCCTAAGTGCCAGGGAAGCAATTTAAATCTGCAGAGAATCTGTAGAGTAGAAATCCTCTTTCAGATCAGAAAGATTCAGAGTGAAGAAGCCTTCTGTCTGCAGAAGGCAGATCTGGAGTCCGTTGCATATATTTATGCCATTAATCTGATTCTCATGTCACAATGAATAAAGAAATGAGTGAGTATACTTTCTTAACCCTAATAATCAAAAGCAGTTACAGACAATTAATAACTCAGCACAGCTGAGGGATCTTTTTACATTCATGTGTGCATTTATTCATGAGTGTCTTGAGAATATATTGTTCGAGATCCATAGAGAGCCCATTTAATTTGGTGGTGGTGGTTCTGTGACTAAAGAATGACAATGTCTTATTTGAAACAGCCCTGGGCAACGACCTATTATTGTGTGATTTAATTGAATATGCTACATGACAGTGCGAGGGACATATGTCTCTGCAGACCAACAGACATCGAGGTCTGCCACATGCTTTTGCAGGCCTGAATTAAAGCAGGCAACGACTGTTCTTTCTCCCAAGAATGGATGGCCTCAAACAGCTTGAGCACAGTCCAGCAGCATTCATTGATTAGTTACAGTTTATTAACAGCCAATACATTTCTCATCTGCTCCTGGGGGTTTGTTAAGGATGTCACCTGCAACTGTGAGAAATAATTTCCAAGAACACCACTGATGGCAAGAAGTATTTCCCCCTCCTTATTTTTCTTGGATTCAGCTAGAGCAAGTGAGCTACAGCACTTATAGAGAGGAATTCTTTAAGCTGTATTTTCTCTCTTTTGTTTTAAAAATAAAAGTTCACCATGAAGAATTTTGAGCAACTTTGCTAATAGGAAAATGCAAATGTACTGATTTCAACCTACCACAGGAAAATCTCTTGAAAATCAGATTTTGATCTCTGGAATATCTGGGTTCTACTATATCTGCTCATTGACTAATTCAGGCAATGGACAAACTGAAGAACCATGTTACTAATTTAACAACTGCCATAATTCACTTAACTGTGGCAAGAAAGGTAACAAAATGGAGAAAAACTCACTTAACAAATGTCTTGCTTAGCAACAGAAGTTTGGGGCTCATTGTGGTTTATAAGTTGAGGACTACTTGTATATACCGTATCCATCATAGAAGTGATGAAATTCAGAGAAAAGGAGTTTTCTTAGAAGGCATTTCCTAGCTGGAAACTGGAACTATTCCTCTCAAGTTCCTCACACACCGAAATGGGCCAGCAACTGTAATTGGTTGATCAAATCACAACTGTTCACACATACTAAGCCATGAGCCAGAGATACACATAGCAATAATTGGACTTGCAAAACAAAGACACAGTCTTTTGCATCCCAGGATGGCACAATCACCCACTATTTTCTGCCTCTTTGCAGATATTGTTTTTATCTCGTCTCCAACCAATGAGAGAGGTGCACAAGGTCTCGTTGCCTGTATGGCCTACAAGTATTTCCCTCTTATTCTGGCTATATCCAAGGGAAGCTTCAATCTACTTGCCTTTACTTGAGACATAAAGTCAGATTATTTAATACTATGGATGATCAGAAGTATGTTTTGGATGTGTTGAAAAGCATGGCTTTCCCCTCCGGACACTAGCCAGTTTTCATCAGAGCCATTCCTCTCCCTGTGTTTGCTATCTCCATTAGCACTTTATGTTTACCCATCAGTCTCTTCTTGGCACCCATTTCTCTTCATACTTCCAACCCAGGCTAGGGAAGAGAAGTAAATCTCCATGGTGTCATCTGTGAAAGAAAAAAGGACATGTTTGTATTTGCCAGTTTCACTGTTTCCCCTTTCCCTGCCTCACTCACTTTGAAATCAGTTAATTAATGAAGCCACAGGAAAGGATCAAGAAAAGAACTTGCCCATGGGTTAAATTACCCAGTTGTTTTAATATGCTCTCCTCCTTTCTGTGAAGTGCTGCAAAATATGCAGATACAACATGCTGTTCCAACAACCAATCTCTAATCTGGTTCAGTAAAAAGCTGGATGAATGGCACTGTCCTTTTATACTTTTAAGGAGAAACAAGTTAAGGGCTAGGCCTATGACCACATTGTCCTTCTGAGTATTCATCCTCTCACTTATTGATCAGGAAAAAGAAAACACCCCACCAATTGTCTTCCTTGATGCCATGGTGGGGTGGATTGAGTGACAAGAGCCTATCAGAGACTTGGCCCTCTTCCTTTACCAGAAGTTGTGACACAAATCTGTTGACAGTTAATCAAATTGAAAGAAAATACATGTCATGTACCTACTTTCAAATTGCCCAAAAGACAGTGCTGAGATGTTCTACGATGGTGCGCTAACACTTGGTATGGTTGTAAACTTGGATCTAGCTTGTTCAGAACAGCAAGAGACACACATCTCAAAGGATCCTCAGGTTAATAGGTCAGGGGTGCAATGAAGGGACATGGAATAAAGTTGGAGGGAACCCAAAGAAACATCCAGCTGAGCTGCCTCCCACTTCATTTTGCACTGCTAAATACCCTTTTTGACAGATTGCTGGAAAGTTTAAGAGCAAGGCTACTAAGATTTATTCCCACAATTGTTCCCATTGCCCTGCATGCAACTAGAGTAGAAACTACTTTCATGGCTGTCTTGCCACAGTATTTGTAGCCATCTTGCTGCTCTGAGAGACAGCAAGCAAGAAGAAGATGGTCCAGTTTCTGGAGAGTAGGAAAAAAATAGCATCCAAAATAAATTAGAAACAATCAGAGGAATGCCCCTTCATCAACAGCAGCAACAGGTAACATGAACTTCTCTACCTTGTAAAGGTGACCTGTCAGAGAGTTAATTTTGAAAAAGATCTTGTGTTGCATGGTCTAGTTTTCTAAAAGCATAGTTTAATTGTCTCACTGGTGCTAGAAAAAAGTCTAGTACTATTCCACAAAAGCAATTGGATATTGTTTATGGAGAACCTACCTTAGACTTGAAGTGCCAGTCAGCCATTACATGGGCAACTGTTTGCAGAAGCTAAGTATCGTGTCAGTTCAACCACATGGACCCTAATGGCCACAGAAGGTAACACTCAACAGCTAAGTGGGAGAGTGCTAGTGCACTGCAGCCAAACTGACCAATAGAAGCTGGCCAGATCTTGGCTCCTGACCATGTCACCATCATTGCTGAAACAGCAGAAATCATGCATAGAACAAGATTTGTATTAGAAGATAGAAAATACCTCTGATACTGGAGCAGCTAAATACCAAGTTGGTCAGCCTTACTATGGGCTAGGAGTAGAACAAGAAGGGTCTTAGGATGTGTCCTTGATAATGATGAAATAGCTTCAGAGGTAGTTAGGCGAATGTATGAACAATATGCAGCACACTCACAAAGCAGAGCAATGCCATTTGACTGTGACTCAGAAGAGATGAAATAGAGGCAGATGGGAACTTGCAACAACCAATAGCACATTGTTTGTGCTAATTCAAGGATTGTGGACAGCACTTTAATTCAGTGGTAATTTAAATGAAGTATGATCTTAATATCTTAAGTAATGAGATTTTGAAAAGCAATAACAAGAAAGTCTTGTGAATATTGAATATACATATGATTTTGCACAATATATGAATTCATCTAATCTGTATCATGCATTTCTCTGAAGCCTTACAGCTTCTGGAACTATGAAATAGTTCATTTTGAAAAGCTTTGGGTAAGACTTACTTTATTTAAGAGGAAGCCAAGATGATTAAGATTAAATCAGAGAGGAAAACTTGATTCTCTCTCTCCCCCACTCACAACAGCTATTTTCTCTGAAACTGACAACATCCCATCCCCTGAAAAGCCAAAAGCACTTCCAGAAGAAAAATCAGGCCTCAACTTCTGCATATTAACTCTGCTCTGTACTGTATTTGATTCTCCTAGGTTCTAAAGAAAGAAAGACAGGAATTCAGGAAGAGCCTAATTTGATCTCAGGTGGATTTTGTGTTGGAATCAAAAGGATCTCTGAACATATCCAATATTTTTGTAATTGCACAGATACACATTATCTTTCTTCTTCAGTATAAGATTCTGTATACTGATCCTTCTACACATTACTTTTGTCTGTATGGGAACTGGAGCTGAAAGAGTGCCAAGATTTTAAAGCAGGATTTCTCTCATCTGCACCACAAATAACATCTTTCTTCACTGTTCTAATGTAGTAACAGTAACAGGAGCAGCACCCCCAGAAGAGGATGAGGAGATGATGTATGCGCCTCAAACATCTAGGTAAAAGAAGATGCTGTAGAGAATGGCTGGCCATGAATTCCTGAACAATCATCTGTGCACTTTGGAAGAAACCAACATTCCTTTTCAACAACTAAAGCAATTGTCCATTGACAATCCTTGTTGCATCCCAGGGTAGCTTACTTCTTCCATATTCAGTAATGTGGACAGAGAATGAGAGCTAGAGCAAAACAATTTCAACTAGGAACAGAGAGGAAGGAGAGACCGGTGTCTAGCAGACCCCTTCTGTATCTCTGTCACTGGAAGGCTAGCAAAACTGACTTGCACCTGGGTATGGGCTCTTGGACTATCTGCCGCTGCCATCAATCCTCAGATGTAAATACTGAAGATAATAAACACACGAATAAATACAGTTTTTCTTATACCAACTTAGAATCCTCATTGCTTAGCAGATTAGTAGCAAAAAATATTTCTTTTTCAGTGGAGAAGGGTCCCCAACAGTGTCTTCAATCCTTGTTGGCTAACTGATAAATCCCTGATGTTCCCAATTCATTTATCTTATGTTCTCCAACCACAGCTCCTCAGAACTCAGTCTAACTGGAAATCACGACATTCCACTTGCCTTCTTCTTTCCTTTTATGCACAGAGTCAGAGATATGTGTAGGATCAGGTCCATAAGGTCAGGATGGCAGCCATGATGGCATGACCTTTATGAGCATTGCATGAGCAGACAGAATTTCAGTCATACTACCACAGCTGCCCATCATCCTGATTTTTTTGACAATACTCTATAGACACACCTATCTGGAGTGCTGTATCCCGGGGCCCCCAATGTGATTTGATATTGAGGTTTGGGCTGGAATCTTGTCCTTTATAGAAGTAGCTACAAAAGACAGCAGGGTTGGTGTCAGCCCCACTAAGTAGACCAGATCAGGAAATGAATCCCACAGGAAGGTTAAACTACTTTTACTGCAATTGCAATTGCTATAGAAACAGAATCTTGCAAGTCAGATGGTGCTCTGCCTCCTCCTCTTTTTTCATACAGGAGGCACCTGCCTGAACTGCTTCTGAATGTTATTATTCTGGAGTTATGAAATGTTTGGGCCCTTTTGCCTAGGTAACAGTTCTGCATATCTCTGTCAAGATCATTTCTTTACTCTCTACAATTAGCCATGTGTTCAAGTCATCTTATATGGTCTTTCAGGATGTTTTGTGCCACTGCAGACTCTAACATTAAGGGATCTGGAATGACAGTCTGTCTGCATCCCAGGGGAAAGGGCTTCCATGCTAGGCCTCAGCTCACATTTTTTTCTAATACTAAGGTACAATAACCCTTAAACTATTGGTGGAAAACTTGGGTACTCTCTTCCCCTGAGCAGATTTTACTACAATCTGAGCCTCCTTTTTCATTAGCTAAGGCGGCCTGGAGTTATACTCTGGAACATCTGGAATGCTGCAGGCCCCCTATTTCTGTCTTCAACAGGGGCAGCCGGGAAGAAATGCAGATTTGGTATTACTTTTCTGCAGCCAATGGTGCACTCCCTTTCTGTTCAGTTCTCTTCATAGTGTTTTATGCAGAAGGGCAGCAGGTATGGCTGTTGCCTAAGTAGATAAGAAGACTGAGCTAACAGCAGTAAAGGAATGAGGCAAATGACAAACAGTGTCCTCTTTATCCATTACCTCCCGTCTGTTTCCAATAAAGAGATTGCTGCTTGGATCTATAAAGCTTCTCCTGTCTTTGCAGGTGTCGTAGGAACTTGGCCCTGGCTTTGCAGCAAGACACATTTATTAACACTGGTCATTCATTTCCTTCCAAGAGCAAAGAATGGTCATTTTGCATCAAGCTGCCCCTGCCGTCTCTTGCAGTTCCCTTTGCCAGTACATTTGGCCAGTTGTTCTCTTTCAGCCTTACTCTTCCTGTTGCATTCTGACCATTCAATGAAGAAAGAGTAAAACCGGATGGCTGGATTCAGTGCAGGGAAATTACTTCAGAGCAATCTTTGTTTTTCCTTTCATTCCTTGGAACACACATTTGGCCAGGCGTCCCAGTGAACGGGTTTGTTTGAACCGCTTGGAACATCCCAGAAGCAAGCAGAATCACTCGCCTCTTTTGATGACTCCTGAGACTTTTGCCAGGGTGTTGTTGCAACAAAAAACAAAATATAAAAGGAAACCCCCGCCCTCAGAAAAACAGCCCTGGCTATGCCATTGGCCATTGTGCTATAAATCAGTTAGCGCCTTCTAAGCAAACTGTCTCTTTTATTGCATCAGAGAAAGCTTGTACAGGAATTGGCTTAAACTACTAACTACAGAATGGCTTAAAGAGTTTGAGTTGGGTTTTTTTCTTTTTTAATTTCCAAAGAAATTCACTCTTTGAAATCAGTTTTATAGATCTGTGGATGCAATTTCACAGCACACTGAATCACATTGTTTCCACACATAAGGATACTTTTAAACCTATTCCAAAATTTAAAATCAATGTTGATGGCCTATTTTAAACTCATTTACAAAGGAAAAGAAGAGGCTTCTCTCTCTCCTTAAACACAGAGAGAGAAGGAGGGAGGGAGAGGGAGAGGGAGGGGGGGACAGCGGGAGGGGCATTTTTTCTGTGCCAACACAGACTGTAATTTTCTTCCTATTGGAAAAAAATAGATCTGGCCAGAAAATACAGAAATGAAAGCATTTAATTTTAAAACTAGAAAATCTACCATGTTTCAATATATTGTTCTTTTATTAATTGCAGTAAGCAGTTATCCACATTTTTAATAAACATATAATATTTATAAAATGTTACTTTAGTATGTTTTAATGCTTTTGTTTAAAGTCATTGAATACATTTCTGTAGGTTTTGTCCCGTATAATCTGTATTATAGCTAGATTATTGTGCTTTCATACATACCTAACAGTTGGTTATTTCACCATGGAATTAAGTTAAAACAGCAGCAGAGAATTATTTGCACTGATTATCAGCTATTGAATATATACCTTCCTGATTCCAATTTAGGTACAAACTGGGAGAAACCCACCCCTCAATGATTTCCTCTCCCTAAATCTAGACTAGAAGAAGAAAATAAGCTCTCTGCATTATCGTGTATTTAACATGACTTTTTATAAAAACAAAAAGAATAGGAGCAAACAGACATACTAGTGATTTGTAGGGTTGATAACGAAGAGGCCATATTGGCAGTTTATATCAAAATCTTTAGAGTGATAATGTCAAAAATTGTCTGTAAGACTCTGCAAAAGGCTCTTTCTCAAAAGGTGGAAGGGTTTCAAATAGCAAATGCACTTTAGTATCAAGTGATAGTGCTGAAACAAAACATCTGGATTATTTAATGAGATCAATTAATGAGATTTGAGATAGTATGGACTTAGTACTGAGTTTGAAGTCATGTGAGTAGCTCAGTAAAAATATCAACTGAGCCTGCAACTGCAAAAAAAAAAAGGCAAATTCCATGCTCGAAATCATTAGGAAGAAAACTGAAATCTGAACTGCTAAAATAACATCGTCTGTACATCACACAGGGTATTAGGCAAATTATATTGTTAAAGATTATGCAACAATTGTAACAAAAATGATTAGGGAGCTACAACAGTTCTTGTATAAAGGTTAAAGCAACAGTATTCTTTAATTTGGAATGAAAGTTATAGAAGAGGCAATATAATAAAGGCACATAAAATCACGAATGGCATATATTTATCAATCATTTATTTTCCACCCACCTTATGGTTCAGGTGACATTAGATACAGAAAAATCTTCCTCACTCTGTGTTAGAGTTCAAAGTCGTAACTGAAAATGGTGGACAGAAGGAAATAGTTTCCATACAGCATACAGTTGAACTGGTAGCAGGTGTGCAAATAGTTGATGTGGGCGGTTTTAAAAGGGCACTGAAGAGTTTTATAGAAGATTAGGCTATGAGTAGCTATTTTTTTGATGGCTGTTAGAGGGCTACTACTCGCTGGTCCACCTCTTAGATATTCTCATCCCATTGTTACTGTTCGACAAAAAAAATACTGAATTATATGGCCTAACATCTAATCCAGGTGGTTTCTACTCATTATTCCTAGTTCTGACTGTGCTCAACTGTGAAGGACTGGGGCTGAAGAAGCAAGGACCCAAACATTGAGGGGAAACAGAACTGGATATTTCTGAATTCTGATAAGAGAAGGAAAAATATAGAAACATAACATCCTTACACTTTGCTTGCTATGCCATTCTATTGTCCACTGCTGAAAAGCAGTAGGCTTGGGTAGACATATACCTTGGTTGGCAGACTCCTCTCTGCCAGTACTGTACCATACACAAATGGGATATAACATGTCAACAATTTTTACTCAAAACTGTCTTCTCTACAAGGGATTTCTGAATGCAAAACAAAACACAGGGCAGAAGAAAATGAAAGCTGACAGAAAACGAAAGCTAATTCAGAGAAGTGCATAAGAGTATGCGTGAACCTATCTTTGGGGTGCACATGGTCCTATTTTATTGTTAACACTGTCACCCGAAATGCCTGTTTATAAATTCTGGACCTGCAGAAAAGGGCATTAATCGTCTAAGCGAAAATCAGAAAGCACAGGTGACGGGCGGGTTTGTCTGGAAGTTTGCGCTAAGCTACCAGGAGACTCAAAGCTGAAAAACTGACTTCACCATAAGGGTCTTATCCACTGCAATGTTTTCCCTGAGCATCTGGTGGCAGCCAATGAGCGCCTCGTTTCCTCCAGATCTGCACTCCCATTGGCTGCAGCCTGTCATTCCTTCGCTCTAATACAGGGTTGGAGTGAGTGGATCTGCCCTCAAGAATCCCTTTCCTCGCATCTCGGCGTTCATTCCAGCGGGGAGATTAAAAGGGCAATTGACCGGTCGATCCTTCTCCCCTTTTTCCAACAACCGCAACTGGACCGCAACCCCCGCCATTCCCTGCCGCCTTTTTTTCTCCCGAGCTTTTTTCAGGCGATGCCAGCCCGTGGCCGGCTCTGAAAAGCCCGCCAGGCTACCATGCTGAGGCAACACTTTTCGTACGAGCTGGTTCGCTACACGCAGGCCCCGCCCGCCTTGCTTCCCAAACAAGCGGAGGAGAGCAGGCCGGAGTTTGCGGCGGAGCAGCTCCAGACGCGGACCGGGTCCGGGACCGGGACTGGGACTAGCCGGGCGAGCGGGAGCAAAAGCGAGCAGCAGCTGCTGCGCCGAAAGATCAACAGCCGCGAACGGAAGCGGATGCAGGACCTCAACTTGGCCATGGACGCGCTGCGAGAGGTGATCCTGCCTTACTCGACGGCTCACTGCCAGAGCTCGCCGGGGCGGAAGCTTTCCAAAATCGCCACGCTGCTCTTGGCGCGGAATTACATCCTTTTGCTGGGCAGCTCTTTGCAAGAGCTCCGGAGAATCATAGGGGAGATCAGCGGCTCCTCGGGGCCCAGGCTGCTGCTGGCTGGACTGCCTCTCTTCGCTGCCGCCCCGGGCCCCGTGCTGCTTACTCCGGGGACGGTGAGCCACCACCACCTGCACCACCACCACCATCACCCGGACAGGCTGCGACCGGCCAACAAATACCTCTCGGCGGCCCTGGAGGAGCAGCAGCAGCAGCAGCAGCAGTGCGGCCCAGTGCACGTGCCCGACGGGGCGACCCTTTGCTCCTGCACCGCTTGCAAGTTCCCTCACTTGTTTCCTTCCGCCTTCGGGGTGGCCGCCGCTGTACAGTTTTCCAAATGAGCCTGGCCGTCCCGAGCTGAGGAGGGAGGGAGGGAGACGGAGCGGGCCCAGCGGGCTGCAATCGAAACTGGGGGGAGGACGGGGTCCGGAGGACTCAAGGAGCCTATTGTTATTATGCGCGGTCTGGATGGAGCAACAGCTGGCGGCAGAGAGACGAGAAGGTTTAACACCCTGAAAAGGACGGTTTTGCACGTTTGGATGCTGCGATCATTGGGACAAAAATCTGGTTTTGGCCCTCGGGTACAATTGGAAGGAGAGGGTGAGAATGGTATTAAATAGGTCCAAATAAACAGTCCAACTCTTAACCCAAGCTGGCCAGGTGAGGAATGCAGCTTTGCACAAGACATGAAATCAATATGAAGTCTGGTAACATCTATACAAGATTTCATGGAAGTCCAGAACAGGAAGACGCTTTCCTCTGCTTGCTGCAAAATCCAAATGAAAGCATTCCAGACAAATGGCCGCCCAGCCTCTGACTGAACACATCCAGCAAAGGAGAGTCCCAGCCCTTGGCATTTGGAACTGCTTTGTCCATTGGAATAACTTCCTGTAATTGGCCATCTTAATCTAGGTCCCACACTCTGGGATGCAGAGACTAAGTCATTCTTCTATAAGAGCCGTCTTCCGGCACTTGGAAAGTATGATTCTAACCATCCCCAGTTATTTCTGAAGGCTTAAACATGCCCAACTCTTAATCTTATAAGGCAAGCAGGATTCACACTACAGCAGTGACTGTTGGCATTAATACAGCACAGAGAGAAGTTTTCAAACAGTCCAATCATGGCCTTGTGACATTGAGAAATGTCATAAGATTCTAGTTGAGAACTTGGCTAAATATTCAGTGTTTGAATAATCTGGGTAAGGTTTTATACTGGGCACCTGTTCCAATATTTCAGAGCCTCTCTTAAGTGGCAGTGCCCAGCAACTCTATGATACTAAGAATGTAATATAATTCTTTACTTCTGGAATTTAGAAAATATACTAAACTCTATTTGCCTTTTCAGCATTTATGCCAACCGATTCATATTTGGCAACTGATTCCCCCATTCAATATCTTTTATTTGATTTCTTTTTCTACATGAAGAACTTTATTAAATTGCATTCTTTTTCAGTCAATAGATTGTCTTTAATTTTTTCCTGTCTATTAATATATTAGCTATCCTATTCAGTTTTGTATAATCAGCAAATCTGTTAAGCACTTGCTTCTACCTATTCATCCACGCGAATGAAAATGAGAGTCAAGCCAAGCCCTGTGACACACCACGATACTTAACTGCAATTCAATGAGTATTCTTTGAGCAGTGTTATCAAGCCAGCTACGGATCCCCATAACAGATATTGCCAGCCAGCCAATCAAACTAATCAAAATGTCATGTAATCTTTTTTAAAAAAATTAGTTGCTACTAATGCAGTGGAATTTCCTTTCAATCAAGATGTATAAGATCACCCTTGTGTCCCTAATTTCCGAGGTGTGCTTAGGCTTTTTCCCCATGAAATCAGTGAAACTTCTGTGCTTAAGTCCTACTGTTCCATTGTCCAGTACAATGACTAGTCCCTCTTCTATTGTTGATAGTGTTTGCAATTCCAAGACTGATATTTGTATTTGTATTGCCTATTTAGTTGTAGATTATCACTGACAATCCACAGTTATTGCATTCTTTGAAAATAATACAATTTGGTTTTCACAAATTATGTAAAGCAACCTGTCTCTGCTTATGGATAAGTTAAATCCTATAGATTAGTTAGTTCATTTAATGTGCTAATATCCTAATGTTATGGGTTTTTGATTAATTTTGTTTAAACACAATGTTATTCACATACTTTGGTTCATATTCCAGCAACTGAAATATCTATATAGCAAGCACATTTTTAACTTTAAGAGTTTCCATCCTAAGCATACCCAGTAGGAAATGAGATCCACTGAATTAATGGCCCTTTTAAGGAACCAGGAACAGAATTTATCAGAGCATTTCTAAATTGCACTCGGAGAGGGAAGATATGAATGTACTGAGTTCACAACTTTGAATGGTGTGATTGTAGGCTTCTTAGCAATATTGTCGTCTTCAATTTGCACGCACAGTACTGTGGTGCTTCATTATCTTAATGTAATGGATTAGTCTAAAATTATTTTAATATTTTTTCTTGACAGCAGTAATGAAGATACCTCTATAGTAATCCAATAACACCAATTTAAGCTTCTCAATAAGATATAAGAATATTGCACCATATCTAGAAACTGCATAGTCAGAAAATCAGCTGAAGAACTGCTGATGCTTGGGTTTACAAGGTAACACAGAGCAAAATTAATCAAATCATTTTTAGCAGGATATGGGCACTGTGAAGCATAGTTATCCTGTAGAGTACATCCCATTCACTTCAAGTTAGTTGATCTAAAGCATTCATTAGGCTCACAATGAATAAAATAAATTACATTGAAGGTAGATCTTTGACACATCTCTACGATGAAAGGCAGGATCAGTTACTTTATCAGATTATATCTAAAAAAGACACAGTAGTTCAACAAATCTTGGTTTAAAAAACCCCTTAGCTTAACATGATGTATGTACTCGGTATGTACTGAGAAATCGATGAAAATTTCAGAATTTATGCCAAGGCAGATATGCTTAGGATGCAGCTGTAGCTTTCTCCATCAAGGGCTCTACTAGCAGTCCTTGATTTGCAACCATTCATTCAACGACTATTTGATGTTATAGCAGCGCTGAACAAAGGGGCTTATGACTCGTCCCTAACGTTACAGCTGTTGCAGGTGCCCTCATGGTTGTGTGATCAAAATTTGGGTGCTTGTCACCATGCCCACATTTATGATGGTAGGCGCACTCCAACTCCCCCCACCGGCCTATTTCCCCACCACCACCACCAACTATTCCCTTTGACTCCCTGCCCTTCATGGCCCCTGCCGCCATATTTATCTTCACCATTTTCTTCCTCCTGCTGCTGACCACACATGCCTAAGGGTTTCCATCCTAAGCATACCCAGTAGGTAATGAGATCCACTGAATTAATGGCCCTTTTAAGGAACCAGGAACAGAATGGCCCCTACAAAGCAGCTGCTGGCCACGTGGGGCTTCCTTTGGGTTTTTCACGAGATCTGGGGAGGTCAGGGCAGGCACACCTCAGTGAAGAGAAGCAAGAAAACAGGTTCAGCTTGAGGCGGCAGGAGTCTCAGAGTTGAGGGTGGCAAAAGTGGCTGGGACTGGGCTGGGGCAGCTGAGGTTTGATGACTTAAATTTGGGTGGATCCTCAACTAACGACCAATGGAATTTAGTAACAACAATGGTGAGTGCTGGGATCCCTCATCTGCTAAGAGAGATGTGGTTATGTGACATCACGCTTTATGAATGCATCACTTAGTGATGAAAATTCTGAACCCAATTGTGGTTGTAAGTCAAGGATTGCCTGTAGTTAGGTCCCATCTATGAGTTCCACAATTAATTTCAGAAAAAAACACACAAAAAAGTACTCATGATAAGATGAAATGATAAAACTCTGGAGTGCTCATGTATGGGACATATTTATCTTACTTATAAAAGCAACTCTGGGGGGCATACAACAAAGCTAAAACCACTTGTTGTAAAATATTTAAAAACAGAAGACAACAAAAGAAATAACAAAGGATGTCAGTAATAATGGAGCCTCATCACAAGTTCACCCCATTTAAAATATTTAACGTATAAAAACATGGTTTGAAGAAATTTTTTTAGAATCTTGTGGATTTTAAATTTTCTTTTAAAATGGTTCCTCTGTTCAATAGCTTTTACAGTACAAAAACTAGCAGTGGGTTAGCTGTTTTATTCAGAGCTCATGCATGACAGACCAGAAGTGCAGGAAAATCCTAATTATACCATTTAGGATCAATTAATCAGTGACCAAGAAAATTCTAGGAGTGCCTGACCTGTGAAATACATCCAGATAATTCTACAACATAAGTGGATCCCTTTCAGCTAGAAAAAGATGATTATCTACACATAGAGAATACAGTAACAAAATGCATAGTTCTTCAAACTGAAATATATTCATGGAAAGAAAGGGGAAATCTATAATCCAAGTGCCTAGTGTTATTCTTCTTATATTGCTCCAGTCCTCCATTGAGCATCAGTTGCTTTATTCATATTAATGGATGTAACCTCTCACTTTCATGCCCACTAAATTTAAAACTCCTCTGGTGTTCCACTATGCCCGAGTGTAACCTAATTCAAAGATAGGCCAAAGGTCCTGGTAATTTATTAGAAGGTGTAATCACCAGGAATCAGAAGATTTCTAGAGTAGTTGAAACTCACAGCTTTTTACCATTCTTCACCATTCCTTATAATTTATCTACCCTTTTCTCATTTTTTCTCATTTTTAGTGAGAAGCAGTTGCTTTGAACCTAAAGGATCTTCATGTGCATGTCTCCTGTTTGTTTAATTCCTTTATCTTTTCCTATAAAACAATAAACAGGATTGGGATTAGAAAAAATCTTGGAAGGATATGAGATAAACTGCCTGTTAAACGGGGTTCAGCTATATTTGCCTGAGCCAAACAACATACAATTCTGACAACATATAATTCTGAGGTACTGAGATCGGATCTAAAATGCCATGGAGCAAACAATAAGAACCACAGAAATCTATAGCAAGTTAGTTTAAAATTGGAGCAGTTCATAAAATTTTATATTTCATCTTTAAATGTGAGCCAAGAATTAGAAATGTCAGAAGCTGCCTTATACCGAGTCAGAAAATTGGTTTAACTAGCCTGATGTTGTTGATATTATTTGGCAATGGCTATCTAGGTTTGGAAGCCAAAGTTTAAGCCTTAACTGGAGATCACAAATATTTAAGCTGTTACTATTAAGCTTATAATTCAGATGTTCTTCCTTGAGTGACAGATTCTCTCCATTTGAAAGGATACTAAAGAATATACCTTTTACAGGTAGAAATAGCTAAAATATTGCTGATTATAAACTGAATTTAAGTGCAGATTTTTTAGCTGCTATCATGTTTTGGATTGCAGGGGGGGAACTACCTTTGTTTGAATGGAGCTGAAAAAAGTGGAATAGATAGCACCACCACCAGATAGATTCACAACTGGCTGGCAAACCGTACTCAACAAGTAGTCCTTAATGGGTCTAAGTCTACATGGAGGGCAGTAAGCAGTGGGGTGCCACAAGGTCCCATCTTAGGCCCAGTACTCTTCAATATCCTCATTAATGACTTAGATGAGGGAATAGAAGGGGAACTTACCAAATTTACAGATGATACTAAGCTGGCAGGAATAGCTAACATCCAAGAAGATAAGCTCAAGATCCAGATGGATCTTGACAGACTAGAACACTGGGCCATATCTAACAAAAAGAAATTCAATATAGAGAAAAGTAAAGTCCTACACTTAGGCAAGAAAAACCAAAAGTACACATATAGACTGGGTGAAACCAGACTCAATAACAGTAACTGTGAGAGGGATCTTGGAGTCTTAGTGGACAACCAGCTAAATATGAGCCAGCAGTGTTCAGCAGCCGCCAAAAAAGCTAATGCAATCCTAAATTGTATTAACAGAGGGATACAATCAAGATCAAGGGAAGTACTAATACCACTCTGTAAAGCCTTAGTAAGACCACACCTAGAGTACTGCATCCAGTTTTGGTCACCACATTATAAAAAAGATGTTGAGACTCTAGAAAAAGTAACAAAACAAATGATTATTTAATTACAGTACTTTGGAGTATACATCTCTTGCGGTGTTTGTAAGTGTATTTTGCTGAGCCACTGTGCAGTTAACCACTGGGACTAACTACATCAATATTAATTAATGGATGAACGAAAGTATTGGGTAGGATCCATGTGCTTATTAGAAAGAGAACACTGGAATTACTACTGAGAAATGTCTATAGAAGCTTTGAATTGTGTTGTAAAGAGCATAAGAAAAGGTCTAGCCTATCGCAGTGATGGCTAGCCTTTTTGGCACTGAGTGCGCACATCCCCAAAATACAATATGTGCATGTCTCCCAACATGTGCGCATGCCCCATGCATGCATCCTGGCCCCCATGCACATGCATGGCTGAGAGCCAAAAGCTAGGTGGCTGGTGGGAGGCACACACGCATGCGCGATGGAGCCGAGCTGAGGTGATGGCTCACATGCCCAAAGACAGGCCTCTGTGTGCCATAGGTTCGCCATCATGGGCCTATAGCATACATTTGAGAAGCTCAGAAGCCTGGGCAGGCTGGCCTCTTTCTAATATTGCTTTTCTTCAATATTTTAAGGCATGCTGCTTAAAATTCATGAGGTGATAAATAACCATAAATAACCATTTTCCTTAGTCTGAAATAGATTGTGTCAAATGGAAAATACATGCAGTAAAGAGTTAAGATACAATTTTGCTTTGAGTTTCATTAAAAATACATTTCTTGGTAAGGCTTAGTGGAATTCTTCACACTCCGTTCTATATCTGAACTCCAAGGAAAGTTAGACAAACTTCACAACTGTAAGATCAACGAATGAACATCCAGACAAACCACTGATCCAGCTGTGGTAATGAAATTTTAAGTAGAAAGTCATCAGGTGGAAGGCAACATGAAATAGACCATGAAATAGACTTTTGTGTTTTGTTTTGTTTTATTGTTTTATTTTTAAAAAATCGGGTTCTTGAGTAGAAAAGTACCTTTAGTTGATAGTCAAGCTAACTTGTGGTGCTAATAGATTCTGATAGTTGAGGAAAGGGGTGGGGGGTGGGCAGTGCAGAATTTAATTTAACAGCTTACAATACATCCACATGCCCAGAAAATGTGGACAGCTTGATAGGGTTCACTGAGCCAAAGAAGTAAAACCAAAACAGTGCATTAATGTATAGGGGAAGAATAGTTGCAATCAGTTCTCTTGTGAATTGGACAGAGAACTTGGAGATGAAGCAATTATCAGCCATCGGGGATTAATAGTAAAGTCTGAATGCCAAGCTGTATATGTTAGGGGCAGAATATGTTGCCTATAGAAAACAACAAAGAGCGTTTCTTACTATTAAGTGAGATTAAATGTAATGGCCTGATTTAATCACAAAGGCAGAATTAAATTCAGATGGCAACTTCAAAGTGGACACATGCACACAAGCTACTGCATACATTTACATATAGCTGGCATAGCTTGGCTTGCATCACAATAGGATAAAGTTTCTTTGGCCACTTAAACAATTTTCCATTCTTTGCTTTTCATTAAAATTCATTGTATTTATTTCTAAATTGCTTTTAGTTAATAAGATGGAGCTAAGAGTTATAGTTATTCATGGAAGTCCATGCATAATTCTTTCAAGTAAATTTTTAATTCCATTAAGTTTTTTTTAAGCAATGGAGTGAAGAATAGAATAGCTATAATCAGGTAGCTACAAAAAGCTACCAAATGCTGCTGTAATAAATTATACATCTCTTCTTGATTCCCCCCTCCACAAAATATCAATATTGCTAATTATAGGAGTTCAGTCCATGAAAGCACCTTCCTTTCATCCTAAGAGAACACCCATGCCGTAATTAATGCTAAACGATCACTAAGTTATTTGTGTGGTGTTTTTTTTTAATCAGCCTTCTCTAACTTGAGA
Organism: Pseudonaja textilis; assembly: GCF_900518735.1. Next base: position 2,835,695 of record NW_020769322.1, on the reverse strand, counting down.
AACCTCAGATGTTTGGGGCTATGATTTCAATTATTTCCAGCCAGCATGGCTAATGATTAGGGTTGTAATCCTTCGTATCAAATCTGGGACAGTTGGTTTTTAATTAATAAAAACAGCCATTATCTTTTTTTCTCCAATATATGTTTGAACTTTGGAAGTTTGTTGTTCTACATGAACTTGTTACATGCTTTGATAAACAGTTTCATAAATGCAGGAGTTGGAGAACATAAACCAAGCTCTTTTCCTTTAAGCAAATTTTGGCTACTTCTTGGTAAACATAAAATGCACGCTTTGCATTGCTACCAAAATGTACAGAGACGCAATCCAACATATTTGTCCATTGTTTGTTGAATTGTTTGGTTATTAGCTCATTATCAGTGGAATATACTCCTGAAACAAAATTTATGTGGCATACATTCAAATGAATAATGGCTTGTTCTGAAAGGTAGTTAGAAAGAAGAAATGTTGTTCCCTTCTTACCACTATTAAAGGATAATAATAATAAAAGCACAAAAGACCTGCAAATAGAAGTAGAACAATTGTGGCAAAAGAAAGCTAAGATAATACTAGCAATAATAGATAACTTGGGTGTAATCCCAAAATATTTGGAACACCAGTTGAACACCTTCAGCATTGACAAAATCACCATCAATCAATTGCAAAAGGCAATTGGAACAGCTTACATCCTGTAACCATGCATTTAATACCTGCAAACAACTTCAGCCTATCTGAGGTCCTTTGGAAGGACTCAATAGGTGGATAAAAATTCCAAATCCAATCTAAACATCTGGCTATGTGTCTAACCAAAATAATAAGATGAACAAAAATGCCAAATTCAGTCTAAACGTCTGGCTGCCTGTGTGATCAACCATAATAATAATTTAGTTCCATTGAGAATTGATTAATTACTGGCAGTTTAGAAAACACCATGCCATTAATAGAACTTCCAATGGAAGGCAATCCTGGCTAAGGTGCATACAATGAAAGAAAAAGGTGCAGAGCTTCTGTCTAATCATCAATAGCAGAGATCAAAGCCAGCTTCAAAGCACAATTACACATTACACCTACTATGTTTAAATACTGTCTGCACATTGAATATTATGGCTGCAGCACTATTTACAGTTGTTCAAAAGTGAATCTCAATGGACTCGAAAGGCCTCAATGTGCACATTTACAATTCTGTTTGAAACTGCTAAAAAATCAACATAACTGCTAAAAAATCAACATATCAGTAGAGGTCTGCCAATAATTTAACAAAGGAAAAGTATTTTATGAAGGCTCTTTATCTGCAAATTGTAAATCACCGAACCAGTAGTTACACCGGTTGGATCCCACTCCTGATATCTGTGGTTTCTTCCCCAAACCCCAAAAACTTTAACCTTAGACTGTCTACTACTGACCTCACCCCTTTCCTAAGAGTTCTGTAGGGGGCGTGCCTAAGCACACCAACATGCCTACCGTCCCTGTCCTATTGTTTCTTTTATTTTTCTTATATGTACCCATTTCATGTATTCATAACTATGTATATACTTATACCTATTATCTTGTAAGCGATTGACAAATCAAATAAATCAAATAAAAATAAATATTAGATATGTTATGTGTACATATTGTTTAGGTGGAAATTTTCTAGAATTGGTTTCAGCTAAGTTTGATAAGTTTAGCAATGTGGGATAGTCAAATTATAATTTTATTTTTCTTACATTTTGTAAGGGATCATCAAGTTCAGGGTTATCATGTTTTCAGATAAATATGGTGAGATTTGAAATAAATTTAAATGGCAGATTTGAATTCAGATATTTGAAAGTATTAGCAGTTCTTCACCTCAGCTGTTGTATCACTTTTTAAAAAAATGAGAAATATACATTTCTATGTTTTCTAAATGGTTACCTTTATGATAAGGCCTATACATAACCATTCTGAACATATACAATGTTTTCAGCTTCATAATATGACCTAATTTAATTCTAGTTCAATCCACAGGTATGAACAAATGACTATGAGTTAGCCAGCACCATCTGGATTTCTGTAAGTTTGATTTCTGATAAACCAGACATTTTTTCTTTTAGCTGCCTGTTAACATAAAGATCTAACTCAATAATGATTAAATCTCAAGGGGTGCATATTTTAAATTTCACTGTATGCTTGAAGCAGGTACTTCCTTGTCTCTTTCCATTCAGTGAATTGTATTCCGAAGTAGAATGATACCTGCCTTTAATACCTGTCTTCCAAACAAAATTGAACTTTGGGTATCCACTGGAAATAATGCAGAGGCCAAGTTGCTTGTCTCAGCTATAATCTTCCAGCAGATTTTCAATTATTTTTAGTTTTTCAAGAACCATACCATAATCATATATTATTTCTTTTTATTTGTTTCATTACCCAGTTACATTACTAGTATTGAAAAACAATTTTTTTTAAGTTCAGCTTTTTCTGTAGAGCTGGGAAAATTTACTAACAACACGGGACTCCAGTCAACTAATCTTCTGCATAACTTCCATTTTCAGTATTTTAATCTTTTTATTATTATTATTTTGGCCATGGAACTTAAATAGCATTTGACTCAGATCATTTTGAGATTTTCTTTGTGCCCAGGATAAGTTTTATTGTTTTATAGCGAGTCCATGCTAAAAAGAAAGTTTTTCACTCATGGGATAGTATGCTTGCAAGACCTCTCAGTCCACAATTGCTGAAAATTGCTTCAGTGTTTAGTACGGTATTTGTTTGATTTGTCAATCGCTTACAAGATACAGGTATAAGAATAAACATAGTTTTGAACACATGAGATAGATACTTACAAGAAAAATAAAAAGAAACAATAGGACAGGTTCAGATGAAGGAGTTGTTGAGAAATGGTAAAATAGCAAGAAATGATAAGAAATAACAAGGAAATATAAAGTAAAAAAATATTACAGCTTAACTGCTGCAGATAGCTGTTGATCCCAGCTGATCACATTTTAATAATTTAATTTAATTTTAATAATACACAGTCCAAGGACAAATAGTGCATGCAAAGCACACTGGGATCTCCTCGCATCATGTTGTATTGTATTCAAACTTGGCTAAACTTCAAAGAATTTTAGGGGATTTAAGAGGCCCTGAGGTGAATTCATCCCAACCATTACTATGCATCGGACAATCTACACTGGCTAGAAGTACCATGCATACTAATAAGGTTTTGGAGTTAGACTGGTTGTTAATTTAACTAGAAATCATACCAGTGCAGTAGGTAGATAGTTCCACCAGTCACCATTTCCTCAGTCTGAGTTGCTCTTTCAGTTGTTTTCAGTCATTGGCAAAAATGGAACTAAACCTTTCAAGGCAAGTTCAGGAATTGGTTTTCTGATCCATCCTCCCAAGATATGGGGGCAATTGCTGCTTGGAGTGGATGGCCCCACTGTTCCTGCCTGTTCATCTTTTTTTAAAGGAGAAAACAATAGGAAGAGGTTACCAGGTCTCACCATTCTGTCCAGGGTTGCTTATGAAATTTGGATTTTGAGATTTAGGATGGATGTTTTAATTACAGTACCATTTTCATTTTATTGTAGGTTTTAGTAATGTTGTTTTTTTTTATAGGTGAACCGCCTTTGGAGACTTCCCCTCTTAAAGTTAGTTTAGAAACGCAGTCATAATTATGGAATAAAGTATAAGTAAGTGATAATTATGAAGAATGTGCAGGTTTTGAAAATTATTTAGGAGAGAAGGGCTTCAGAGCTTCAGGCAAGCCTGAAAAAAATGAAACCACTATTTAGGGGTAGACCTATCAATGTCTCCGGAGTGGGATTCAAATTTCTTAAAACCTGTTCTGTGGGTGTGGCCTAATTTGTGGGTGTGGCCTGGTGGTCATATGACTGGGTAGGCGTGGCTTGCTGACTGGGCGTGGGTTGGTGGTCATATGACTGGGTGGGTGTGGCTTGTATGTAAATATTATAACTATTTATGTAAATATTAAATTTTTTATTTAAAAAAAGAGCAACTTTTACCCAAAATCAGGCAAAGCAGGCAGGCAGATTGAGTTGCTCACAGAATGATAGATTCACTCAGAGATCTATCTTTCTGCCATCTGCTACCTGAGTATGCACTGAAAAAATAGAAGCTTCAGTCCTAAGGAAGGTTCAGCTCTGTTTTTAGATTAGCTAGAAAGCAGGAATTCCAACAATTTCCTGCTTTCTAGCTAATCTAAATCTCCTGGCACAGCAGAACAGATGATGGTCAGGGGGGGAAAAAGGGAAAAATAGTAAACGCAAGCAAGTTTGATGGCACGCATGCCAGGTAAGGAGTGAGTGGGCGGGGCACGGGGGGCAGCCAGTGGCACGATTTGCCAGTTCTCTGAACTGCGCAGAATTGTAAAAACCGGTTCTATAGAACTGGTCTGACCAGGTAGAATCCCACCCCTGAACGTCTCTAACAACGGTGGCATTTTCTTTGAGGCTCATGTTAAGCCCAGAAAATGACACCTTTTAATGTATAGCAGAGAGGTACAGTCCCTGTGCAAGTGCAAGATCCTGAACAATTCTTCTGAATCCTTTCTAATGTATGGACAGCCAGAGTGGAGTGCGGGGAGAGAATCCAGCAGAAGACAAAACTGAGATTTCACTATCCCAAGTTCTGGCCCTTTTGTTACGTGCATTATGTTGTGACATTGGAAGTCTGGTTTTGTCATTCTGCTGAAACTGTCACAACCTAAGAATGTCTCTGCAGCAATATTATTATTGTTGCTGCTGCTGCTGCTGCTGTTCTTGAGAAAACAGATGTTGTTGAGGAAAACAATGGTAAGACACTAACTGGGGTTTGCCTGTAACATTTGTTTGACCGTTGTGGGATCAAAGTGCTGGACCTACAATTTGAGCTAGGAGTTCTTTGCTCTTCCTTAATCTCAATTATAAAGCTTGTATCTTTCCCAGCAAAGTATGGCCTAAAGGTCTATGTGTGATGTGCATGTTTATGTATGTGTGTGGGCTGTACACCCATCTTTCTAAACTCATTGCTTATCTGGGACTATTGTATTAGAACTAAGCAATACAATCCAACCAGAAAATCCTGGGTTTCTACTGCTTTCAGCTTTCCCTAAAATGGTGGGTTAACATTAAGGAAAGTTGCATTTGGCTTGCCTGAAAGCTGGAACTAGAAGAGCAAGCAATGATTTTTGTGATTCTGGCCTTTTGTTAACCCCAAACAACTTTTAAAAAAAAAATATTACAAAGCAATTCCACAAGAGTATTGAAATTTTACATTTTGTACGATCTAGTCTTAAAAATAATAATAGCCAATGGACTGATTCAGATGAAAAATGAATATAAGGCTGTTGTTAACAACTGTCTTGTAAAACAACTGCAACAACAGGGGAGCCTCCGATTCATGAATGGTCACTAACACAAAAGCAGCACTTTCCTTCCCATCTGGCTTTGTTTTCACAAATACAGTCTATGAAACATCTTGATGGCTTTTCTGTCCCCAAAGGTGGTTTCTGGCCTGTTGCCAAATGTGTCAGGCAGAACCATCTGGGTCCGAGAAGGTTCTGAACTTCCCCAGGCTTGGCTCCATATGCACAGCTCTGCAGGCATTCCTTGCCCTCTTCAGGAGTGCTGTGAATCAAACTGATTGTTATTCAGGTGGGATGGCCCGGCCATGAACTGCACTAAAAAAAACAACTGCTCCCAAATACTGAGACTCGCATCCTGGTGAAAGCCTCCCTCTGACCTCTGTTCACCAGCCCCTTCCAATGGAAGGGATTCAGGTTATTCCCCTTCTGGATTTCTGCACCTTCCACAGTTACCAGACATCTCTGTAAAGCCAATCACCAGCTACCCCCTCCTCCCCTTGCCTTGTGCTGGGTAGTAAGGTCAATGGTGCTCAACAATTCAACGTGGGAAGTCTTGCTGAGGAAGTACCCAGCCATAAATTTCACCCAACAAGAGCCCCCTATCAAGTTAGCCTTGTTCAAGACACTCCCAGATATTAATCACCATAAAGTCTATGGTTTCTCTACTGTTGAGCAGAAAGACTGAGATGCTTGCAGGATGAAAAAGGAGGGATTGCTCATTTTTTATTATTAATTGGCTGAAGGAGGAAACAGCAATTCTAGCAGCTTTATTGTGAACCACCTAACATGAGAAAGTAGGATGTATTGAATGGGCACTTTTCATTTGGGTGACTACAATTGTGCTGATTAATAAGGGGAATGTTTCTTAACAATATATATAAGGATTAGGGTCTTCTATGAGATCTTTAAATATTTATAACCACCTCAGCAGGGATGGCTGATATTAGTATGTTGACTTTAGGTTTCAAATTTATTTATACTTAAACTAGACTCTTGATTCTAGTTTAAGTCAATAATAAGATCTTATTGATTTCAGTGGTAGTTGTTTTTTCCTATGATGAAGTCAGGATTCCGATCTAAATTAATGAGGTGATTTTAATTTCATTCTCTCCCTTTATAAATAATCCTAATACTCAGAAACTACCTACATATTTGTTTACATATATATTGAGAACAGCCATCTCTGATGTAGTGTCCTATAAAAACACTGCAGTATCAAGCAAAGAGATGAAATATACTGTACAATGAGAGGCAAAGCTGTTCTATGTGGAAAGTAATTCTTGCTTGCTATGAAGACCTATGTTAGATCTAAGAATTTTTGTCCCTCCAGATCTTTCTAATTATACCCACAAATCATTTGGCTAGATTTGCCAATTGTAAGGAATACTAGAAATAATAATTTGGCAATATCTGAGGACTGCAGACTCCTTGACCCATCATTTTAATCATTTCATTCTGTAACACAAAAACTGGTGTATGGATATGGTGGGAGCAGAAAGATTTGCAAAGGTAGAAAGATATGGAGAAATATAATGGATTGTATTGTACCTTAGATTTAGCTGTATTTCCTTTCCTTTCCCTTTTTTTGCCTCTAAATTTCTTGGCCTTACTATTTATTTCATATCCGCTTTCTGCACTTTGGATAATGTTATTCAGCCCCCAAAGGAAAGGACTGATATGCGCATACAAGTATGCATGTATGCTGCTTCACTATAAGTCTGTCAATCTTTTTTATTTCAGTTGCCGTCAGTATGAAGAATGGATGAGGCAATATGTGCTATGTACATAAATGGCACATCATTTGGAATAGCCTCCATTCATACTTGAGTTCCAGAATTTATTCCTTCAAAAGAAATTCAAACCTCTACAAATGTCCCTTTTTATTTGTTATTCCTTCTCATCTTTGTGGTTATTGCAGTGCTGTAGGGTATGTATCCATGTGGATGCTTATCCCTCCTTATAAACCCGGATATGAATCTGGGCAATGCAATAGATGGTACATCCATTCCCAACTTCCAAAGGTTTTTATGAGTAGCAGGAGCAAATATCCCACGCTGCGATTTCTCAGGCTGTATGTGGTTCAAGAAGAATGAAGAGAATTAAGACCCTTCCCAGTTTCAAAGCACTGAACAATCTGTTTGGTCCCCCTGTGCAGTTCAAAATGAATGGAGAACGGCTGAGAGAGGGAGGAGGGAGGGAGAGAGTCCGTGCTGTGTGCTGACAAAGATTTTGTAATTCTCAGGATCACTTTAATTCCAGTTGTTAAGGCATAGGTTGTTGCAAGCTCTTGATTGTGTTTGGTGTGATGTACAAAACAATATGTCTTGATCATCTGAATAGCAAGCTAAAGAAAGAATATTCTTGGCAGCACTATAAAGCAACGCTTTCCTTTCGTTAACCAGTTAAGAAATGTGGGTTAATGCAGCCCACCCTTTTTACCTCCATAGCTCTGTGTTTTTCTGAGGTTGGCAGTAACTGACACTTTTTCTTTTGCTTAATTAAGTTGTTCAGAAGAAGGCTGGTCAAACAGTTGCATCTACGTGGGGAGTCTTGAAATGAACAGAAAGCAGTGGGCGTTGCCAACATAAAAAGGGGGATTCTGTTATTGTTTGGGTGTAGACGGGTCATTTTTTCAAAGTTATTGCTGCCTGAGTGACCTCAATTCTTCTTCAGCAGTAGCAGCAGCAATGAAAGCTCATTCAACAGCTTAAATGCAACTACCTTGGGCTTCACAATGTGTTGGGGGTAGGAAAGAGTGAGAGAGCTAGCATTAAGTAACAATTTCTGTATCTCTCCCCCCCCCCCCCACACACACATACTTCCCTGAGTGAACTCCCATAAACAATGTTCATTATTACAAAGTGATTCAGCTCCAGTCAGCAAAATGGGAAAAGGGGAATTTTCCACATTAAAAAAATATATAATTCCCATATATCAAGACATTGTCAGTACTCAATACAAGGACACCTGAAATGACTTAGGCTGAAATTATGCAGTATTCGGAGATTCTGTTTTCTGTATATTATGAATTTCAATTGATCTTTTTGTTTCTGCAGTCAAAGCAGCAAACTGGCAGCCACATTTAATGGACGTGTGTGCGGCTGTGATTCCCTGCTTGTGCATGTGCATTCTTTCAAGATTTCTTTTGTCCTGGGTTGCTTCTCAAGAGTCTTTTTTGTCTCAATGGCCTTGTTCAAATTCTACTGGGCTACTTGTTTGCATGAGGTTAACATCTGTTTGTCAGTGACCCTACAGCTCAGCTAGGATGATTGTAGCAAAGAGCTGCATCACTGAATTTAGTGTTTTTATTCTTGGTTACATCCAAACACCAAATAATTGTAATCACATGGCTAGAACATCTGTTTGCCCAAATATTCTCAAGCTGTGACTCTTGATTTGCCTTAGAAGTCATCAAAACCATTTTTGGTCTTCCAAAACCCTTCTGAAGAACAACATGGTAAACAGAGGCAGGTGGGAGAGATGTGCCAGGAGCTAAAACCTGTAAAGAACCTGAAGAAATGACAAGTGGTGAGTCAGTGGCACCAATAAAAGCTCTATGCGTGAATCACACATTCCTCTGTTGAGTGCTGTAGATAATACACTACAAAACAGCCTGATGGACTGAGACCGAACAGATGGAAGTCCTGAAAAGTGGAAAGATGCCATTAGTGAGCGTTTGTAGGTCTCTGTTCTAGACTGTTTTAAGGGATTTCTCTTCCTTATCTCTGCTAATTAAAGACTGATGCTTTTTAAAATTGAATTTAGATGTCACCACCCCTCCACTGACTTGTGATTCTGAAGGGCAGCATAGCACCATTATGGTGTTCAGTTTAATGCTTAATATTGGGGTACTATTTAAGTTTACAATTCTACACATGTTGTTTACTGTATATTGGCCCAGTACTTAACTGGAAACTAATAAGCATTTTAATAGGGTCAACAAACAGTTAAAAATGTAATCTCTAACATATTGTAGTCCTAAAGTTTATCTAGTTCAGCCTAAAGACTGTCCTTCTGGGATAGCTAATGCAAATCAGATGCAGATTTTAGGTTGTTCCTACAGTATCTTAAAAGCTTCTAGGTTCCAGCTGCTCTGTTTGTTCAAACGAGCTCACTCATTTTATAAAGAGTCAAGGAAGTAGATGCATTTAATTCCAGACAAACAAAAGGCCTTCTTTGATGTGAGCACACCAACCAAAAGAAAAGAAATAAAGGTTGGAAAGAAGTTATTTCAGTATCGGTGGCACTTGAAGTTCCATGTGGATCTTTGTGGCTCATCAGGACAAATGTACTTTTTTTTTTAGTTCCATCCTGTGCTGACAAATTCACAATAAAACTGAGAGACATGAAGTAAATTTTTATTTTTTAAAGTGTCTTATATAAGATATTTCATAGGACTGGAGATGGTCACTTTTTTGCAGGTGTTATCCAGTGCTCCTGTATTTACATATATTTGCATACTGTCAAACAGCCAGCTGACAGGATCTCTGAGAAGGTCTGGACTGAGCCCAAAGCTGTCACAATTTTCCCTTTGCCAGTCAAGGTTAGTTTTGGATGCAATTAAAGAGAGAAAGGGGGAACTTTTGACATTGCAAAGAAAGTCACAGATGGGATAAGGCAGACAGAAATGGGGGAAAGCCCATAGAGTTGCTTATTAAAAAGTAATTCATCTGTCAGAAATTATTGTATAAGAAAGTTAACATCATGAACTCAATTTCATTAAAAGGGAAAAATAATCTCCATGATCCAATAATTGTGGATAAATTATATATAATGTAAGGAGGCAAAGAAAAGAATTGTACTTTACTGATCCAGAATACAATCATTTATTTTCACATGATACTCCTTTAACATTCCCTCCTTGTAGAAATTGGGTCTGCTTTGGAAGGTATTTGTTTTGTGCTTCTTAAATGAAGTTTTGAAGGTCATGCCCACTTGATGGGAAAGTCATCTCTTATAATAAATATATGGTTATAAAATTGCAAAATTCTAGAAATAAAAATAAAGTTGGAGGTCATCTAATCTAGGTCAGGAACACTAGCACAGCATATAGGTTTCTAGCCTCTGCTTAAATACTTTCAATGAAGAACTTACCTCCACTGTCCAACAGCAAATTGGAACAACAGGAAACTTCTCAACCAGTGCATTTCCAACCACAAAGCACTATCTTTGAAATCTATTTAAAATAATAACCTACATTAAAAATCACAACTCGGGTGCTAACTGGGAAGAATAAAAAGAAACATATTTAGCACTTAAACAATTATACAGCCACCTGGTCCTGATCCTTTTTGTGCAAAATTGAAAGTGCTGGAACTGTCAGGTGCACGTAACCAGGAACAGGAGTTAATTTCAAAGCACTAAAAGTTTATTATATCTACCTATACATAAGAATCTAATCCACTAATGGTCAAGTCAAATTGGCACTAGATATGGGTCAATGAAATTCATTGGACTTGGGTCTCTTGTGGGAGCGCAATGACTCCAAACAGAGTATGTATTTGACCCCCATCTTTTGGCTTAGCTTGCTCATCTCCTATAGGAACTTGACTTTGAAATATTGGAGCCCAACTTCCTAAAGGATAATTTTCTCTAACACAAGATTGCTCATTAAATCAGATCTCCTTTCTTCTTCTCTTCCAGAACATTTGCTTCCTAGAATTCAAACACATAGCAAATGGGAATTTATAATAAATAGCAAGTTTGGGGCTTTTAAAGAAATTCTTTCTCTATAGGCGTGCTAAAGTTGCCCTATCAATTGCTAAGCTTCAGCGTTGTTTTCCAAGCTTTCCATGTTTCAATAACGTATGGCAAAATTACTTGAACTGCTGCTATAACTTTCCTATTGATCTGGTCTTGTTTGGCTGTTTGCATCTATTTCTGCACCTTTAATCTAATAGTTATTTCTAATTAATGTCTTACACAGCCTAAAAAAGCTCTAGGTTGAGTTTTGGAAAACCTCAGACAAGATATAAATTAATTAAAGAACCATATAATTAAGAATCTGTATCAGACATCTGAGATATATTTGGGGAAGGAAGAATGCTGAAGGTTGACCTTTGATTTGCTTGACTGGCAGCTGGCTGTTTTGTGTTTCCCATAGATTAAAGTAACGCTGCCCAAGCCCTTCCTCCTACTCTTTTGAGTGGTTCGTCACTTGCATTGTATAACATTATATCAGGAAGAACCAGAGGGGTAAATATCTTCTATCAAGGATGAAGATTTTGTGGCCTTCTCAGGACTGTCTGCCCTGTTTATTGTGGCTGGGATTGGTAGTTTGACATCTCATTTTCCACTCCTGCTTTGTCTGTGCTCAGACTGGTGGAAAAGTCATGGCAGCACCAGAGATAGAAGTTAAGGGTTTCAAGGCTATATCCAGTAGGTGGCTTGGTAATTTTTTTAGTAATAACGTGGAGGATGAAATGGGGTTGTGTTATAAATGTCAAAATATGTGGCCCACCCCTGGTTGTTTTGCATATTCTTACCAAGACACAAAATATAATAGTTTGTGTTGAAACAGTGATGGGTACTACAGTTTCATGAACGAGAAACAATCAGTTCTGTTGATCCCCCAACAATAAAGAGACTGTTCAGTTCTGGACTGCAAATGACTGAGCCATCTGGCCCATATCGTCACAGTAAAACATTGTTCCGTGCCACAAAAATGATTGCATCCACAGGACAAACTAATGTGACCTCCAAAGAAAGGCTTCCTCTGAAGCTATGATATCATACTGTATAGGAGACACCAGCACAATTGAATCTGGTCACCCAGGGTGCAAGTGAGATCGGACTATTGAAATCAAATTTTATAGGAGACTTTTTGTCCTCCGTGGCAAATCATCCAGGTCCGACGACAGCATTGAAACATCTTTTCTTATTCACTCTTAAGGCAACAGTACACTTCTGTTGTGTGTTGGCAGACGTCTTTAGCTTGTGCTCGGTGCAGGAAGTACACATCTCTTTGCAGAATCAGCACCTGCAAGTTTTTCTCACCACAATGTTTCACTGATGGTTCACCACCTGCACCCGTCTTTTTTCTTGCCCTTCCATAAACAAGCAGCTCTTTCTCCTCATGCCAACTGGAATGTCCAAAGTCTGCCACAGCCTTACAAATAAGTCCCTTAGCTTAAGAAGTCACTCGTAATGATCTTCCACCTGAATGGCTGTTTCATGAATATGGGAAAGGGAGAGTGCTAAGCAAAGAAAGGCCCATCTCAAGGAAAGAAAAATAACTTTCTAAAAAAGGTTGGTTTATTTTTACCAGGTTTGATCTGTGGCAGCTTTGAAAGAAAAAAAAATAGCAATGAAGAAGAATACGGCCTAATAAAAAGATGGATGTATTTAAGGACGGCCATGCCACTGATATGAAACAGGACCAACATAGGGGAGTCAGTGTGGTTAATCCCTTGAACTAAACAAAATGTTCTTTGATGACACAAAATCCTTGCTCTTCTGGATGTTTATTGGACCTAAGGTATCCATATATATGGAGTTATTGTAAAAAAAATTTTTTGGTAAGTATTGTTTCTTGTCATCAGCATAGAGGACCTTACTAGTATTAAATCCAGGCTACATTAATTTACTCAGCTCACTATGATATAATTAGTTTTCTCTTCCCCAATAATTTTCATTTGATCCTTTCTTTTCCTTTTAAGAAAAGTGTTCATCTAGTTAATCCTCAGAAGAGGGACCTGCTTCCATATTTAGGGGTTAATTAATTCTATTGACTATTTCAGTAGGAGTTTTTTTCCCAATTTGTTATAGGATTCCTTGGGACCATTTAGTCTTGCTTCCAACATGTATTTCAAGTAACTGGTTTAGGATGGTAACTAGCTTTGGGGTCTGAGCAGCAGTGGTTGTGCTTTTATGAGGAGCAGAAAAGAGGAATCTAAAGTCTTTAGATAGAACTTACTCCAACAATGGGTTTCTGGTTATTTTTTTCAAAGTACCAGTAATGCTTAATGCTTAATTTCCTTTTAGGATCAAGAAAATGGCATTTGGCATTTGTTAAAATATTCCACTCAAGAAAAAACACAAATTCAAAATTAGTTAATAGGGACTAGATTGCCTTTTCTTTACTGGATTTCTGGTCTTTAAGAAATCAAACGTCAGGATGCTATTAAATTCTGTGTTTCATTCTTCAATTAGCTTTTATCTGAAACCATTAACCAGTCTCTGTGTTATGGTTAGATCTATTGCAGTATAGATCACCTGTTGAGATATATCAACATCATTTAATCAAAGTTATGCTTACTGCCTGAGACCGGGCACCATCAGCACTTAGGCAGCTTTCTCATGTACCCAGGGTGGGATTTATTTAAAAGAAAAGAAAGTAGGAGTGGGATATTTTTTGGTTGTTGGGGGAATATTTGAATAGACAAAATAAAATATGAAGTAAGAAACAAAGATGAGCAGTTGTGCAGCCAATCTGGAAACAGAAATGAGAAAAAGAGAACATTAAATAAAACCTTAAGGAACCATGCAAATAATTAAGGATCTGCTTGCTTCTCTCCCTCTCTCTTCCTCTCTCCCTCCCCGTCCCCCTCTTCCTTCCCTCTCTCTCTCTCTCTCTCTCTCTCTCTCTCTCTATCTATCTATCTATCTATCTATCTACCTAAATACCTACCTACCTACCGTATCTATCTTCCCTGGGGAACCACTAGATCTTCAAGGATCTGGAACATGCCAACAAAGCCAGGGCTGATGAATCTCAGGAAGTAAAAGGTTCCAAAGAACCTTTCACCAGCGACAGTGAGAGTAGCCATCACTGGCTATTTGCTTGACAGTCATTGTCATCATCAGCCATTTAATCATGTCTGACACTCAGCCACTCTATGGATCAGCACTCTACATGCCCCTCTATGTTGCACTGCCTCCTTCAGCACTGCCATAGTCATCCTGTTGTCATCGTTTGTAGTGTCCAGCCTGTGGGTATTAGGGTGGCCCCTTCTCCTTTTTCTGATGATCACTCCCAGCATGATTGACTTTTCGAGTGAGTCAGCTCTCTTGACAAGACCATGTATGTCATACCAAGTATGGTATGACAGCCTCCGTTTGGTGAATTTGGTTTCAAGAGATATGGTGATGGTCAGTTTATGACTTCTTTCTTTGTTTGTTTTGCAGTCCATGGGGTGTGTAATAGTTGCCTCCAGCACCACAGTTCATATGGGTCCACCCTTTCCCATCTTCCTTTTTCAGAGTTCAAATTTAATAGCCATAAGATGCAATTTGAAAAAAATTATGCATTTGGTTGTGAAGCTGGTGTCTTTTCTCTTACAGATGTAAGATCTGTAAGATTTCAGGTAGAAACTCTGAGCAATATCAAAGTAGCAATATCAATTGCTACTTTTGTTGATTTTAAAGCCCAGGTAGATGAATTTCTTTGCTGTTTGATGGTCTCATTGTCACTCTGCACTCTGCCCTGTCTGTTCTCTGTAGTTGTCATTAGCTTTGTTTTCTTGATGTGAAGGTGCAATCCAAATTTTTCACTTTCATCTTTGTCTCTCAGGATTAGCCACTCCAAATCCTCCTTGCTTTCTAGGAGCAATGTTGTATCATTTGCATATTGGAGATAGTTGACAAGACCATGTATGTCATACCAAGTATGGTAGGATATCAACTATTGGAGATAGTTGATATTCCTACCACTGATTTTAACCCCAATGGTAGATTTCACCAAATGTGTACAGTCATTGTGCAGAGATCATCAAACATGTCTACATAAGGATGACTTTGCAAGTTGATTGCTTTCCCAAAATATGTGGGGAGAGTAGAATTGGATGGGAAAAATAGGAATTATTTTCTTGAACAAAACATCTGTCGTATATGGAAAATCTCAAAGTAGCATGGAAGTTTATATTTTCAGGTCTTTATAGGTGGAACAAGGTATCTTTGCTTTCAGTTTATAAAGGACAAAATATTTTCCTGAGAAAAATATTAGGCATTGTAAATTTTCTAATATCTTGATTGCTTTCTTTCTTTCCATCAATTGTTCATGCTTATTATCAAAATCAAATGCCATGTTGCTTGCCTCTTCACATATCTGTTTAATATGTTCTGCCCTGGTGGGCAGCTCCTGCTTTCAATGACTGTCTGACAGCTTCTATTCATTTTCAAAGTACCTCACTACAGTTGGAATAATTATCTCTCAATTCCTGCTTTCTGGCATCTTTCAAACATTTGAAGAGATCTGGTCAACTCCATAGGAGGCAGCTGGATTTCAACCTTAAGGGGGGACAGCCCCCACACCCAGACAAACATGCCAAAGAAGGATTCCTGTCCCAAATCTGAAACAACCAAGTGCTCTGCAGGTGGTGAATTTATAGTCCCATTTTAGTGAGCCTTCCTTTAAAAGGAAGGAAGGAAGGAAGGAAGGAAGGAAGGAAGGAAGGAAGGAAGGAAGGAAGGAAGGAAGGGGCAATTCAAAAATGATTGTAAATTTAATTGGCATTGCCAGGTAGAAATTCATACCTTCATATAAGCTAGATTTAGTTTTTTCCCCCAACATATACATGAAGCATCCATCCCATCCATATAGCATTGTTCCTAAATTACTGAAAATAAAAGATAGTCATAACATATAGAATTTTAAATTGTGGTGTAATGCGTGTGTGGCATATCCTAGAACTGTATAGATGATTCAATAGAGGAGTTAATATGCAAAATGGTTCTCTCTGAACCACCGCAAAGAAAAGAGAAGTGTAGGCAGTTGACAGAGAGTGACTTCGGTTCAGAGGCCAGGTTCTCAGTGTTTCTACCTGATGTCAAGAGGTAGGACAAGGGAACTGAACCCCTCCACAAAGCTGCACCTTTTACATCATCTATTGTTTGGCACATGCAGGAAACATTGGCCCTTCCATTTGGACCTGCAAAGAGACCTTTCCTTGTGTGGGAGCGGGAGACACTTCACTGCTCCTTCTGCCCCCAGGAAGTACTATATGCTACAATGCATATCATTTCATCCTCTGTGCAGGGAGAAAAGTGAATATCCAGCTGGACAAAGTGGGAAGCCAGCACCCCTGCCTACCTTTCAAGGAACGCTTTTGTCTGCCCACAGCAAAGCACAAAGTGCTGACCCTTTGACTTACGGTATAGGGACAAAAGCCATCTGTGAAGGGCCAAGAAAGGAGCGAGCGTTCTCTGCAACACCCTCCATAGTACTGCTCTGACCACCATGTGCCTTTCCCCATCTGGAAACATACAGGAGCACACACACAAACCCTTTGCAGGCATGTCAGTGCTGGCTACACCCAATCTCACTTCCCCTTAACAGGAATGGAAATTTGAGAATAGACCTTTGACGAGGAACTCATGTGGCTCGTCCCACATCATTCTAGGCCTGTCTGTTCCTTGGTCATTCTGAATATCTAACTAGCATTTGCCTCTGGTATTGACAAGAGGCCAGATTAAACTCTGGGGATTTTAAAATGGCAGATTGTAACTGCTTTCTGCCAGGCCACAAGTCCCAGGTAAAATCAAAGTCAATTGGCCATCTAGTATAAGTCTAAATATTACTTATAATCAATATTTAAATAAATGAGCTCTTCCTTCTGTTCCCTCTTGTTTGCCTCATGCCAAATCTCTCCCTCCTAAAATGTCTTGCCTGAAAGAAATAAAGAACTAAAATGATTATATGTGTTTGTTTAACTCTAGCTTATAGTGAACACCTCTAATTAGGTGATAATTGTAGAACTACATCAATTTACAATGAAACAGTTACATTTGAGAACCCACTCAATATAAATTGTGGTATTGTGTCTGTGTCTGTGTCTTTGTGAGTCAGCAGCCCCCAATAACTATTGGTCCTTCTGTTACTGACTGATTAACAGCGCCCCTTACTGGTCAGAGAGCCAAAGGATTTTTTTCAAATGCAGGGTTTCTCTTGACCTCAGTACTAATTTTCTAAAATTCCTTTTCTCTCAAGAACTCCCCCAAGTTCATTTTGAATGTAAGGCAGAATACTAAACTTCAGATAGTCACTCGGAGGTATCATTCTTTTGTAACTCTAGATTTTAAGGCAACATTTCTCAAATTGGGTAAGTAACCACAGAAGGTTTATTTCATCACGGGGGAAATGCTATGATGCTTAAATATTACATAAACTCAAAGATGCGCCCAGATTATCAGATTCTTTTACAAAAGAGCTGTGGCAAATTGCTTCAAATAAAATACCTCAGATTTAAAATTTCTAGTTATGCAGTGAGAATCCCTACAATTAAAACTCCACTTAGATATATTATTTCCCATTAAGATAACATTACACAAAAAAATAAATGAAAAAAACCTCATAGCTAGGATGGGACAGGAATAGAGGGAAAAGTCACAACCTCCAGACACAGATCCTATCAGTTAATTTAGGTTAGCGGTGATTAACAAGAGTTGATTTAAAGTACATTGCAGCAAACTGAAAAACTGGCTGCAAAGGCTTATTTGTTGAAATGAAATATATTGAGTATATTCACAAATGAAAACTGATTTTGAAACACAATTTACTTCAGCAAAGCATAATGAGGCTAGGTTTAACACATATTGTAATGCAGAGTAATTTAGAACAACCCAATGTATACAATAGAGCCAGTTTGACGTAGTGGTTAAGACATCAGGTTGGAAACTGGAGACCGTGAGTTCTAGTCCCAACTTAAGACACAAAGTCACCTGGTTGATTTTGGGACAGTTACTCTTTTTTCAGCCTATGGCAACCAGAAACCATTTCTGAAAAGCCTTGCTAAGAAAACTGCAGAGACTTGTCCAGACAATCTCCAAGAATTAGACATGATTGAAAATCAATCTTTTGAAGAATGTGCTTTTTTTACACTTATCAAAGGCATCTGACAATAGTAATCTTAAAATTAAATATTTCTCTTTGGCATACATAAGGTCCAGAGAGTTATAAAAAAACCTTGTGTTTAAGTATTGTAACTTTCATTATGATTCAGAAGTATTAGTTACAGTACAGAATAGAATTTACTCTTCTATTTCAGTGAATAAGCTTTCCTGAAACAAGGACATTTTTACTATTTTGCAATGTAAGTTTTCTGTAAAACATCTGGCTTTCTTGCCAAGTAATCCTAAATTGAAATGGGTTGTTGTGTAGTAAATTATTTATCACTATCAATTCAAGAGATATGTAGGAGTAAGGCCAGATTTTTGGAATTGTTGGAGACAGGAACAGAATTTTGATCCAACAAATCAATGGACTGGAGATTTATATTTTTGGAATATCCCACACATGCCCCACTTTTGAATCTTTTGAATTGGAGTAAACACTCTCAGAAGATCTATATACATATGGCAATTGATTGAAATACCAAGATGCCACTGTAGCCAGAAAGTCTGCCAGTGGAGCAACACTTCTACTCCATTCTATCCCTCTCAAATTGTCACCAGTGGGAATTACCAATGCCACATCTCTTCAAGTGGGTATGAATCTGCTGTTTGTATATTTCACCAAGAATGTAAGATTCATTCTCATTCTCTGTCTCTCTCTCTCTCTCTCCCTTCCCCTCCCTCCCTCTCTCCCTTTATCAGCAAAAGTATATAAATAAAAAAGAGCCTCTTTGCTTTAGGGTTTTTTTTTAATTCTCAGAAAAAACATCTTTGCTACAGCTGACCAAAAGCCATTCTAATTCAATATTCTGCATTCACAGAGGCTGGTCAGATGCCTCTCAGAAATTCACAGCAGGCCTTGAGCACAACAGTCAAGTATTGGGAAGCAGGCTGTCTTCTTTCATGGTCAGGTTGTCTGAGAGTTTGGAAACTAGAAACATCTCTGGTGTTGATAGCTGATCATCTTCTGTACATAGCAAAGATGAGTTCCATCTTGTTCTTTTCCTCAGATAGCAAAGTGAAGTCTGTGATGCATAAATATCATCAGTTAGCAAACTGTTAAGGATCAATAAAATCTAGGCTAATTGTTTCCCTCTGCCTGCACCTTCAATTCCATTTCTGCCTTGGAGCTTCTTGAATTTTTCCTGCCAGAAAAAAAGAAAGTTTAATATACTGTTGCAGTTTGCCAAAGATGACTGATGATACTTTAAACAACAGCATTCTTTAAAGGGGAAAATCCTGGCCTGCTGATCTTTGCCCTTGTTTACATTGAATCTTTGCCCGGATTTCAGCCATCTGTGGCCAGCAGCCAATGCAGCTGTGCCCAAGCAAACCCCCATTAGGTCAGGCAACACAAGCTGCAGTTGGCACCAGTGGAACTGCACTTCTTTCTCCCTTTTGACTCCAACCAGTTTGTGATTCATGTCAGGGAAACTCTGTGAAATATGAAGTGTTAAGGTCTTTGGATCAAGGGGCATTGTTTTAAAATTAAATGTGATTCGGTAGGAAGTGAGGGAACATCGTTTCTATAGTATACTGAATTTTAAAGACCTTCAGAAATGAGGCCACAACCACTATTTGATGAAAGTGTCATAATAAACAGAAATGTGAAACACACAAAAACCACAAAAACAAAGATGTTCTGAGGAAGATAAACATATAGAGCTTGAAACACCATCATATTTGGGCATTTTATATCTGCTGAGCCATTTTATTTGTTTCATTTCTTGGCAAAACTTTTTTTTTGTTACTTATTTTTATCAGGTTTATTACAACTTTTGGTAAGATTATCAAAAATATAGAATGAAGATATATCCATCTCATCCTGGGCACCCTTTTTTTGAACTATTACCATCTGGCAGATGGTACAGAATAATAAAAACAAGGACAAATAGGCTGAAAAACAGTTTCTATCCCAGGGCAGTAGTAGCTCTTTTGAATTCTGCTGTATAGTGCAGTGTTGGTGTGGTGTCGGGAGTTTCCGGTTCAATGTGTGAAGGGTGAAGGATGTGTGTTTGTGTTTATTTTCATGGTCATGGTCATGATGTGCACTGAAGATGGTGTTTGATATTGTTGTACGAGGTGCAATGACAATAAAGTAAACTAAGCTAAACATTTAATGAATAGTTCTATTACAGTATGCTGATTGGTTAGAGATGCCTCTCTAGCCATTAGCAATCTATTATAAGCAATCATCATACACTTATTTAAATGAATCATATTACTGACTTGATTAAAAGGAAAAAGTTAAAAAATTGCTGCAGGCGGAAACAAAATACCTTTTCTTATACATTTTAACTGTTTCTATTTCCCCCCCCAAAAATTCATCCGTACTATTATTCCAAATTCTGAACTATTTTTGCAGTCTCCTCTATATATATATATGAGACTTACAGCGATCACTCAGTTTACTGCCCACCCAGAAATGTCCCTGACTGTATTTATTTTACAAATGTATTTGATGAACAAACATGTTGAACACAACGCTGATTAACTTAAAGGTTACCAAGCCATTTGAGCACAGAGAGGTGGGCATAACATTCAGTTTTGATATTCACTGCAGTAGGTTATTTTAATGAAGTTGGGTGTTTTTATTTTAACTGAGAATATGCCATCAAGCTGGTATGAATTTGTGGACATTAAATAAATACCTCTTCTCTTCTATGCTGATCTGTCCCTATCTGTCTCTTCTAGTTTTCCAGTGGTGCTAGAACAGGCTATATTATCTGAAGGATGATATGATCCAGCATAGTTTTACATAATTGGATGAGGATGTTTATAAAACAATGCAGAACTCTTGAGAATACAAGACAGATCTGCAGAGCAAAGCCAGAGCCCATCAAAACACGAAATAATTTGAAGGAACTGGATCTGAAATTGCTCAAAGAAGCCTTAGTCAAGGCAACCACAAAGCGGAAGAATTATATTACTATTGCTATTATTACTGCTATTACTGTGCCTAATTTTGGCTCCATTTTCCTCTGTTCTGTGTGATAACTTGCTGTGCAAATAATTGTCAGCTTCCAGAATAACAAGAGGATCCAGCTTGCTTTCTGTGGTTAAAGCTGCTCCTTAGAGAATATGAAGTCTCTGGTGAAAAAAAAAAGGTGACTGGGTACTGAAAATAAGCTGAAATATAAATGTGTACTTCTCCCTTACAACATGCCTAATTACCCATAAATGTCATTAAGTCAAGAAATCTTTTCCACCAAATTAACTTCAACTTGTCTCATCTAATTAGCTGGAGCTGCTGAAAGGTAATAACTTCCTAATTCATGTTTTTAGGAAACACATTTAACGGTTGACTTTTGTTAACTGCTATCCTGAACCAGGTATTGCAGCTGTCAAAACTGAGCATTATCACAGTAATTAGAAACAATACCTCTGCACTGTTTCAGACAAACATAATTTGACAGCTCAATTGCTGGCAAGGAACTTTCTATGGACATTTCCAGTTGATTGGGGCTTTTTAAAAGTTCTGAATAGATTAGAATGCATTGGGCGTGATTATATTTTTTTCTCTTATGGCATTATGGATTTCCATTGGCTGCAGAATGGACCTGTGAAAACCCAGTGCAAAGACATTTTTTTCCATAAAACTCAATATACAGATCTTATAAATATCATGTTAGAGACCAAATCAGCTTTCTTCTTGGTGCCTTCTAGAGATGAACTGGCAGTATGATTCTATTATTCCCAGTTTGAATTGCCTTTTTGAAAATGAGTGCCCAAGATCTGTGAAAGAAACTAGTTGGGGATGGCTGTGCTAAGTTACACTCTTGTCCCTTATTCAAGATTCATCTGTGTTAGAATTACTTTTTAAATAACAGCATAAAAGAGAGGCAGATAGTGTAGCCCCATAGATTAGATTTGGGTTCCTCAAAGCAGCCCTACCCTTTTCCTCTGTACCTGTATTCCAAAGTATTTTAGAAGACAGCATCCAAAGTAGTGCTATTTATAAATCAGGGAACCAGAATGAGATTCCTCGACTAAAATGATTCAGATGGGTGAAAGACGCTGGAGGCAGGATGACCTCTCTGTGCATGTATGAAATTTTTGTCATATCCCTGATATTCTCCATTCAGGATTATTTCTATTTCGGAGCCTGGCTTAAGACATCATTTCCAAAGAAAAATCTGCAAGTAAAGTCAAGATCAATATCCCCCACCCCTATCCCCCGCTGACCCTTATCTTCCTTCTCATCCTATCCTCTCTCATTCTATGTAGTTGGACAATACTTCAAACTTTTTATGAACTGCAGAGAAATCAGTCAAATGATAAAAGAAAAGAAGCAGATGAATTTTACATTGTTAGATTTCAAAATAAAACTAAAATAATCAGAATACACATTAATTGAAATAGAGAATATTATGGATAATATATGTTTACACAATAGAAAACTAAAATTTAGAACATAATCCTACATAATTCATGACAGAGCAATGTTTTTGGGCCAATTAACATGCCAGATAAGAGTAAGAAAAGTTTGATTTTCAATTTTTTCATCAGGCTGAATCAAGGGGTGGATAGATGAGTTGGCATTTAAAATCATATATGTGTGTGTGTATTTAACACACACGGAATAGGTAACAATGAAAAAAATGCAATAAAATTCAGTACAAGAAACACATAAATGAGTGTCCCAGGAATGATTAAGGCCAAAAACACATTCAAACACAATGGGTTTATTTGCTGAAGACAAGCAAACAGTCTTTATTATTACCAAAACCACAATTTATTTGACTTCTAGCCCAAATGGAAGTTGAAAGGATATTTTCATTGTACTGCTAATACCTGTTGACCACTTTCTCTCCTTTTCAACTTCCGTCCTCTGTTGCTGTCAGAGACACATGGTTTTTGCTCATCAGGGCTGGCCCAGCCTCATTAGGAAGGGATTTTGTGCATGTTAGTTAATTGAGTCTCATCCTCACCACCTGCCACTCGCAAGTCTCATCTGCACACTAACTGCCTCTAATTGTCATCATACGGCTGGCTCATGGCAACAACTTGAGAACAGATCCCTAGCAGTACGTGTACCGTAGGGCTCTGCAATCTTCCAGGGACCAACAGTGTGGTAAGGAACAGTAACTGTAACAATTTGTCAAGGGACCAGATGTTTTGAGTGGAAACTCAGGCACCTGTGCACATACATCAGGCGCAAAGGCTTCAATGTTTAATGTCACACCAGATCTTAATGGAGAAGTTTAGTGTTATTAAAGCTTGCCAAAACTAAGTGAACAGATGGGTGCAGACTCTGTGCCCTTTTCCTGATAACGTGGATCTAAAGAGAAGACCAACTACAATGATTTCTATATAAATGAACTTCTACCATTCATGAAACTGCAGGAGTTCCAAAATTCTGGGGGGCCTCATCACCCACCAATAAAGCTATCCAGAAATGTGCTTCTGAAGAACACTCTGGAAAGAAAATACATTGCTGGAAAAAAAGGCTATGTGAATTAAGGCCAGAGCTACATTCACCTCTACTGCCTCTGTTGTGAAGTTTTGAGTTTTTTAATGACGCATAAAACATGGCAACTTTTAAGATGTGTGGACTTCAACTCCCAAAATTCTCTACCCATCATGCTGTTATTTTTCATATCTGGAGAGAAATGACTGCTCTAGACTTTTTTTGGAATAAACAGCCTTTGTTCATAGTTTATCATTCATCTTCTCTTTCTGTTTCACACAATAACTATTCAAAACTTTCTTTCTAGCAATATCCCACTTTTTTTCTTAGCTTTATACAAACAATGTCCCCAGCTAGCATGATGAGAGTGGTTGCCCATTATGTCTGGAGGGTGTTGGGTGGGAGAACATTAGCTCAAGGGATTTTCTTTCATTGTCTTGAAACTCAAATCCTTCCAATCTCTAAGGATTAGTCATACATTATTCTTCTTCTCTCTCTCTATTCCTACGGGCTTCATTCTCATTAGGTTACTTCATCAGTTGCACATAATTGGGAAAATACTCTAATATAATGGGAGAGGGGAAGGACAAAATAAATTCTAAAAAAAATATAGATTTCACTACATGCACAATTAAAAAGATGATATTTGGGAAAGGGGCAAAAGCTCAGTGCAAAAGCTTCAAAATTGTATGCCTGTGTATGTAAATAAAATGTTTTCATATTTGACTGTTCTATTTTTGCTTTATTTATTTAATTTATATAGCTAACTATCTCACATAAACGACTTCGGATGACTTACAGGATTAAAACATACAAGCCCACCAAATACAACTCCCGGTGCCCAAGGATAAACAATGACCCCACTTTCACCATTAACAAATGCCTTGGAGAATCAGCCTTGTCTTCAATGTTTTGCAAAAGGCTAACAGGGTTGGGGTCATCCCAGTCATCAGGAGGATGCTTTTCCACAGGGCAAATGCTGCCACTAAGAGACATGACTATGGGATTGGGACCAACAAGATGATTTGTTTGAGAGAAGGAACCCATAGCACACCCTTTTCTTCTAGATCTGGTGGGGTGAGCAGAAACAATAGGAAAAAGGTGGCTGTGCAACTAGCTTGGCCCTATGCCATGGAAGGTTTTTAGCACGGCTGTCAAACTCCTGGCCCATGGGCTAGATGCATCACATGCTGGCCACAACCATGCCCGGTTTAGCAAAGGGGGGGAAAGTCCCGATATGTCATCCTGTGCGGCCGTGACAATCTGAATTTGATACCCTTGTTTTATAGCATCTTGAATTGCATCTCAAAACCTATAAAGAGACAGTGTGGCTTGCAGAATAGCAATATTGTATAGGCATAATACAAAATGCCAAACCTGTCTGCACCACTACATTCTGGACCAATGCCACCTTCAAATGCTCTTCAAGGCCAGTTCCACGTACAGCACATTAGAGTAAACCAAAGGGAGGTGCAGAAGACATAAGCCTCCACCCTTAGCCATGGCTACCCCAGCTCTTTGAACAGGAAATGAGAGACCAAATGCACACCAACTGTGAAATGCATCCCCATATAGAGTTAAAGATGGAGCCAGGGGATGTTAAAATCCACAGCAATTGCAACTTGCCAGGTTTGAGCTGAAGCCTGTTCTCCCCAATCCAGACCCTCCAAGCCTTTGGGAAAGGACTTTGGACCAGTCACTCTCTCTCAGCCCTAAGAAGCAGGCAATGGCAAATAACTTCTGAAACTGTTACTAAAAAAACTGCAGAGATTAGTCCAAGCAGTTGCCAAGAGTCAAGACGAACTCAAAGGAACATTACAGATAAACAAAAATTAATTACTTGTAATTACATTGGAAGATACCGTAGAAGTTTTTAAACTTCATTGAAGGCCATTTTTATCAACTGCAGTCTTTATTTTTAATCTTTATTTTTTAATTCAACCGCTTACCCAACAAGGCTTTAAAACTTGTTTTTATAGATCCAGCTCTGAAGAA
Source organism: Pseudonaja textilis (assembly GCF_900518735.1). Next base: position 2,810,139 of record NW_020769322.1, on the reverse strand, counting down.
GCAGCTGCAGGTTTTCATATATAATAGTTCAAAATTGTCTGTAACTGATCCGTTGGCAAACAAAATATTTGAAAAGAAAATGATCTATAGAAAATATACTCTTTAGGTTTAAGAAAGTTCCTTTATTCTTTGCAGTTATTTTCCTTGATCTCTTTCTTAGAACATTCTTTTATTTTCCTTGAGTAGATGTGCATGTTTGCCCTGTTGCTTAAAGATTACCATGATAAAGAAAATTAAACTTCATTATCACAAACTATAAAGTCATAGAACTCACAGTGTTGCACCATTATGTACATAATCCATATTGTACCCAATGCAAGCACAAAAAAAATCAAATTTAAGTTAATCCTGTTCATCTGCAAAAAGAAAAAAAATAGTGAAGTTTGGATTTTAGCCAAGCATAAATAGAATGTAAAACATTAGCACTTTGCTGTCCAGGCCTTGAAACATGAATAAGTTTCAAGTATAATTATGCAAAGTTTACTTTATTTACTAAGCAATATTATAAAGCAAATTAACAGAGAAACATATCTATATTATATTTCTGTTCAAAATTATGATACTCATAGATGAAAACTAGGTTTTCTGTGATACATTTATCCCATTTCAAAACTTATTTTACAAAAGCATTGGAAAATCTGAAATAGGATAAAGTTAATTATTTTAAGTTTAAGTACAGTTCTTAAATGTTTATTTCCCCTTGGTTTTAATGAACAATACTTTTAACTAGCTGAAAAGTCTTCTTCTACATGAAATCCTACTGAACGGCTTTATCTTACCGTTTTCTTTCAGGTCACTGTAATTTCCTAACAGTAATGATGTTCAAGACTCAGTTTTTATTCAACTCTAAAATAGATGAAATGAAGTAATTCTATTGTAAAAAAATAAAACAACTGTGCATCGAGTAATAAGTTCACCGTGCTCTTTTATATCCCTTATCCTGAGGACTTGAAGCTTGGGGTTTGCTATTGCAAAGATATGACAGCTTTTTAAAAGAAAGCCATGAGAATGGCAGTTTGACAGTGTCCTGTCACAGTTAAAATGGGTCCTTCATGTGACCTGGGTTTGGACGCTGATGCTCTCTATCCTTTAACAGCTGAAGCTACATCTGCCACATTTTGTGGTCCCGCCACTTCATGCTGTGCAGCCAGCTGCTTCTGTTTATGCTAGACTCCTTGCAGCCTTCTGGCTGGGCTATAACATACTACAGTTGATATTCCATCACTGGCCATCTTTATTTTCCCAACCCCATAGAGAAAATACTATTGGGATAGCTTGAGTATGGTACGCAGAATCAGGTTATCCCTGCAACTGACTTCTCTGTCAAACTGGAAATTTGGATTTCAAAAATGTAAAGAAGAAAAAAGTTACTTTAGATTCGTAACTGTTTATTTAAGATAGAAACCAACTTCTCTGAACCCCTCCCCCGTATAGCTTATATCTTATTTCCTATATTAGATAGCATCCTTCTACAATGAAAGCCTATTTATCTACGAATGTTTTTATTGTTTTAAGAGAAAAAAAGGGTGAAGAGGAGCTAAGATATTTAAACCCGTGTTCTGCTTACTAATGCCCTTCAAAGTTGTTAAATTTAAATGTATTTATCCCAAACCCACATAATCCTGCTGGATCAAGATAATGGAAGTTGTTGACAAATATATACCATCTGAAAGGCACTAGATTGTCTGATTTAAACCTTATTGAAAAAACAAATATTCCTTTAATAAAATTTGCTTTGTCTTAATGATATGTTTCTTATAGCAAGAAAACTAACATAAAATACAAGTAAAGAACAGGCTTATAGGCATATTTCTTCAACACTCCTTTACAAATTATAGTGTTCTTATACATAATGACTATTGGCTGTGTGTATGTGAGCACACATAAAAATACTGAAGAAGAAAACAATTATAACATTGGGTATAATCCACCAGGATAGTTTCCTGGACAGGCCCCATTAAATTTAATTAATTTCAGTGGGGCTTGTGAAGGAAAAACTTCTGGTGGATTATGCTCATTGCAACTTTTTATTGGGGCTAGACTGTTTTAGCCATTAAATACACTTTTATTTTGAAGTTTTATAAATCTCAACATTATCTATCATGCTATCTTCGAATGGAAAGCATTTGTTAGTACTTTTAAAAATGAAAATGGCTGTTTGGCAGCTTGATCAAAGTTTGATTTTTCACTAATTCTCTGAATGACCAAACTGACAAATTGCCAGGTGTTGATGATACATTTATGAGGGAATGTGGTGGGATGATAGTAAATATTCTTTGTTCCAAACAGCGTGGTTCTTTAATCTGGATATTTTTTTTCTGGAAATATTACTAAGAAATATAAAGAGAATATTCACATCAATACCTAGCAACAAAACAGGTTGGAAGTTTTTCTTAACTACTTTAGGGATATTTTTCAGAGTCTTTCAGAATATATTTAAAATAAAAGATACATTTTTTAAAATAAAAAGACCCATGTACTTTTAAAGGCCAATGAGGATGCATACTAAGGGAAAGAATCAGTGGTGGAATTCAATTTTTTTAACTTCCGGTTCTGTGGGCGTGGCTTATTTGGTGGGCGTGGCTTGGTGGTCATGTGACTGAGTGGGTGTGGCCAACTTAATGTCACTCACATGGCAGGCTGCCTCACTTGGCCCCTCCCTTCCCAGCCATTCCTTGTCACACCCAGCCTCAACTTATCTATAGTTCTATAAAAAATGTTGTTCACCATTTTTTGACTTTATTATCTACATACTATAGACCACTGACAGGAGAAAATGGCTCACATGCTTTGCCCAAGAGTGTGATAGGCAACAGGCTTTTAAGGGGCTGCCAGAAACAAAGGAGGGCAATGTATATTCCAAAGCACCAGAAGACAAACAAGAAGCAATGAATGGAAACTGAACAAAGAGAGAAGCAACCTAAAACTAAGGAGAAACTTTCTGACAGTGAGAACAATTAACCAGTGGACCTGCTTGTCCCCAGAAGTTCTGGGTAATCAATCACTGGAAATTTTTAAAGGACTGGACAGCCATTTCTCTGAAGTGGTATAGGGTTCCCCCAAAAGTCCCTTCTAAGTGTTATTCTGACATCTTTCCAAGGACCTCTACTCAGAGTTTGGCATCCTCAGTTTTTCTGCTTGAGCAGCGGCTTGGACTAGAAGACCTCCAAACTCCCTTTCAACTCCGTTAAACATACATGTATTTATGCTCTGGACTATAGACACTGAATGCATGTAAACCCTGAAAAATATGTGGTAGCCCTGGGCAAAAGAAAGGCAGTAGAATCACTCTAGGTGTAAGGACAGTGTAAAATATTAACACATGATAAATAATGGAACAATTAAAAATAATAGCACAGAGTTCTCTCTTTCTCTCTCTCTCCCTCTCCCTTCCTTCCTATTGCTTTTTCTTTCTTTCTTTCTTTGTCTCTTTCTGTCTTTCTCTCTCTCCCTTCCTCTCTTTCTCTTTCTCTCACACACACACCACTCTCTCTTTCCCTATTTCTTTTTCTTTCTTCCTCTTTCTTTCTTTCTTCCTCTTTCTTTCTCTCCCTTCCTCTTCCTTTTCTTTCTTTCTTTCTTTCTTTCTTTCTTTCTTTCTTTCTTTCTTTCTTTCTTTCTTTCTTTCTTCTCTCTCTCGCTCTCTCTCACACACACACACAAACCTGCCAGCCTTCATTCTCTCTCACTCCAGGCACCTTAAGGGGAAGTGAATCCAGCATTGTAGAAGTTCTGCAGGTTAACAGACTTGCATTTGCAGCTCCTGCAAACTTCCCCATGGCTGGATTCCCCCCCGCCCCCCATGTTCTTTCCCTCTCACTCCAGGCAATTTACTCACAAGGGGAAGCAATACTTCTAGTGTCCATGAAGAATCCAGCCTTGGAACAGTTTTGCAGGTTAACGGACTACTGGCCACAGTCATGTGTTTTCAAGTGGCTGCTTGAAAATGCATGGCTAGGGCGGGGGAGCAGTCCTCCTTTAAACTGGGGCAAATGAGCATTGGGTGGGCGGGACAAGCGAGTGAGTGGAAACCAGGTGACTGGATTGGGGTGTGGCCAGCTAGATGTTGCTACCAGTTCAGCAACCCATGCCGAATTCTTGCTACCTGTTCACCCGAGTAGGTGCAAACTGGCTGAATACCACCTCTGGTAAGAATCCAACTTAGTATTTCCCACATATGTTGGACTACAACTTTCATAGTTTATGGCTGGCCAAGCCAATTATAACTTAGATCATTTACTGATTTATAAATAGATAAGAATATATCCCAAATGAGGGGTCTATGATGCATAGACGGCCATCACAGAATTGTAAGTAATGCCAGGTTGGCAGTGAATTTCAACAATATGCTGCTGATACATATCATCAAACTGCAGTTTTAAGAAACATATGAGCTATTCCCATGAGCAACAAAGAAGTCTTGTTTTTATACCATGCTAAACTAAGTCTGAGATAGGGTTAATGAGTAGTGGGAATATCAAAAGGGGATCAATTGACCCAGTCCAATATTTTTTGAGCTTAGCATGAATAGCCCCAATTTGAACAAAACAGACCTAGTCATGCATAAAATTCAACAGTAGTAGAAATACATACGCCTGTCAATTGACCCATTTTGCATACATAGTCCTTCAAAAAAAAAAAAGAGCTGGAGAGAAGGAAGAACTTCTCCATATTGCAACCATATCCATCTGCCTTGCTTGATGAGAGTCTGGTCACTATCTCAAAACAGTTTTCAGCATTCCTGGAAAACATTCTTGTCACAACTGGTGAAATAATTAATCATAGATTGCTAAATTAACATGCATTTATATGGTGAACTTGGAAGATTTAAATAGGCTCTAACTGCCTTTGGAGTTGTTTTTGGACTTATTTTGCATGGAGATAAACAAATATGATTTGAAGGCATGAACAGAAGCTGGCAGGAATCTGGTATCATACATACTATTTTGTACCAATTTATTGGCTATATATTCTTCTGCATATCAAAAATTTGCTCAGATGGAGCAGAATGTGGATAAAGTGATCAAAATATATCTAGGAACAGATGGTGCTTGCTAGGCAACTGGTGTTAATTAACTTTAAAAAAACAACCTGAAGGCCTTAAATGGAGGAATGCTATCGGGATCTTATCTCAGGGGAAATGGCTTCAAGCTGAACTGTTAGATATTCAGCCACTTAGATCTCCATGCCTGTGGGGTGAGGGGTGGGGGTGTGCATGAATATGTATCAGCACCTAGAGTAGCTGACCTTGACTGATCGTGAAAGGTAGCCTTTGTACGGGAGGATACCGAGGGCTGTAGGCTAGATTGGGAAGTAAAACAAAATTCCTAGAAGGCAATAGTAAAACCTTTCTGTATTGTTATCAAAATAAATTACCTGGGCAAATCATTCTGACTGAAGAAAAATGACCTAATCATGCTTGAAATTGACTGGTCATTATAAATGAAAAGTGATAGCAAGTTCATATCAAAATTTGTTCGGGGCATAAATAGTTCTAGATGTTCAGATGAGAATACCAAGCTTTAACATAGATGAAGAAGGAGGGAACAGAGTTTATCACAGCATGTGTTTATTGTAACGCTGCGTCAGGCTTACAATTTAACTATGCTAGAGAACAGACTACAATATATAAACCCATTCAATGCCCTATCAAACACATTTATATTTTTAGATAATTTTGATACAATTATCACTATTTCTGAGTCATACATAAAGCACGGAAGCCTTCAAATCCTATGGGAAAACTCAGATAAGATGCCTACAGATTATGATGGGAGCAAGAAGTCAATCATTGCAGGACCATGGACAGTTCCAAATAAGCAATACCGGTGTATTCTAATACAGAACTACACTCAAGCATTCCGCTCCCTGCCTCCACACCTTTCTATCCTGGAATAGATGGGATTTTGATTTGAACCAAGTGCACCTCCTCTTCTCATCTAATCCCTTCCAGGTGTTGAAATAATAAGCGGGAGTAGAAATTCTTCAGAAGGAATAGATTCACTTAGTGTCCCAAATTTTCAGTTCAGAGTTCAAACAACCTCCACATTCCACCCCCCAACAGGTTCATATACTGTATAACCCTGACATGTCCAGTAGCAGGATAGTCATGCTTAATTCAATATTTTCACATGAAGCTTTAGTTTACACTCAGCATCACTGCCGGTCCACCAGATAAATTCAAATTTATCTGCTTTAGACTTAAAATTCAGGAGCTTCTCATTGTGGCATCTCTCATAAAATTGCTTGGACTGGTTTTATATTGAATGTCCAGTTTCAATTAGTACTCCAGGAATTCTTCAAAACTGAGAATCTGCCAGAAATTTTCACCTCATGGAGTTTCAGGTAGATGGGATTCCTCAGATATATTCTCCAGTGAGATGACTTTCAGATAGTACTATAAAGTAAAAACTATCCTGGATTTCTCAAACAGACTTTACCAATATGATGCTAACTGGGGGGATTGAATATCAGCTCTCATCATCGATAACCACTGACCATGAAACCCAACACAGCTGGATGGCTAAAGAAGGCTTTGGTAAAGGGATTACAACCAGAGCCCAGAGATGTAGTTGTGTGACCCTTGTTCCCCCATAAATCCTTGCTCAGGAACCAAAGCTGCAGTGGATGTATTGTTTGAAGGTAGAAAGAACATTCTCTTGCAACCCAAGGCTTCCCTTTTGCCTACTTCATTCTACAGGGCTAAAGCATGTAGAAGCGTTCCCAGCTTCAGTGTCTCCATCAATGTTCTAAGAAAAAAAATGTTCAGGCTCTCCTGTTTTCCTCCCAAGCCCTTTAGTTTCAGCTGATTAGCTCTTGCTTCTGCATGGACAGATATAACTCAAGTATCATGGCTGAGCAAACTAATCCCTTGGGTGACTTGCACATCACCCTATCTCTTTGGGCCTGTCACCATTTTTCTTTTTTTTTCTTTTCTCAGTCTTTGATAGGAAAATACTGCAGAAATTTCAGTGGAGAGGAGAGGGTCTGCAGGCAACTGAAGAACCCTTGTTTGCACCTGGAGATGATACTGTCTGAAATAGATTCCAAAAAGATTGGACAAAACAAACTGAATTCATTTTGCAGGATTTTGTCTAGAGTGAACATAGCAAACTCAGCAGAGCAGGCCAGTTATCTTCTAGCTCCATGTCAGATAGTTGAAATGATCGAGGGAACAACAAAAACAGCAACAATTTTGCATTACAGCATTGTATGAAACATGAAATACTTTTTGTGATAAAAGGGGGTACATCTATCTCACTGATGCTTTAGTTGCTTATATACCTATTTCATCCTGTAACCACAGTCTAAGATCACCATAAACTGTTTATTTATTCCTTAATTTTTCAAAGGATCAAAGCATCACAAATATTTTTTCAAACAATATTACAACATAGTGATATTAAATGTAATTTTATATATAGAATCAGAGGTGATATTCAGCAGATTCTGACCAGTTCTGCAGAACTGGTAGCGGAAATTTTGAGTAGTTCGGAGAACCGGCAAATACCACATCTGACTGGAGATTTTAAAGTTTCCTTCCCCTGCCACACCCACCAAGCCACGCCCACCAAGCCACGCCCACAGAACTGGTAGTAAAAAAAAATTGAATCCCATCACTGTATAGAATCCTCCCCCTCCAAGAGATTTATAGTTCTATTTGGGGGGGTGGACTGGCTAGACTTGATGGAATTTGAAGTCTAATATAACTGGCAGGTACAAGAGAAAGGCACAATTAACATAATGCTTGATGACTCTGCCTGCTATAGTCCTTCGGAGGATGGCTATTAAATACTTTCGAATAATGACTGTCTCTGCTTTTTAAGATTGCATGGTGGATCAGTTAGGGCAATTCACTTCCACAATTATCTCAGCTTCTTCTAGTTAAATACTTTATTTAACCAATGTAAATCTAATGTCAACACTTTGTAATTTGAGTTATGAAGAAAAAGCATGCTTTGTAACAAATGCTAAGTTGTATGCAAATCAGCATCTAATTGTGTAGTACTCCCCTGTGGTTCTCTGCTTGCTGTAACTTTACAGATGTTTCCAAATTGCTTCATGGATTATATAAAGAAAAGACAATAATTAAGAATTGTCTTGTTTAAGGTCCACACGAACAATTAGTCCTGGCCAGTTTATTGCCTTTAATCAAGCAGAGATTTTATATACATCTGCTTCCTTAGCACCCTCCTTCGAAGAGAAACAACAGGATTCTTGTTTGCTATTTCTTTTCAGAATTAAGAAACACTTGATTCTTTTGTTCATGAAGCAATAATTTTATAGTTGGAGAGCTGGTAGTTAACTCTGCCATTTCTCTGCAGCCATGATGGGCATGTATTGCCTGAGAAGATGGGCAGGCCAGTATATGTCCATTACTCTACAACAAATGAACATAATGCTTGCATAGGGTATGAACGATATGACCTAGACAACTTCAGTTGTCCTTTCACTAAGATAATTGGTACATTCATTTAGTATCTGAGAGTAACACAAGGTTCACTCCATTTTATAGACAATAACAACTAATTATCATCTTGATAGCCATTTCAGTGGATAATAGAAAGCTACAAAGAATAAAAGTAAATGCTAAAATTGAGAAAAACTTGGGTTTATTAGATATAAATATTTTAATTAGTTATATAGAGATATAGATAATCATACATTGGATTCTGGGTCCAATTCAAAATGTTGGTTATCATCTTTAAAGCCCTTTATGGCATGGGTCCAGGCTATTTGAGGTATTGTGTCACCCCAATGGGATTGGCCCATCTCACTTGCTCCAACAGAGGAGTGTGCTCCAGATCCTATTAGCCAAGGTATTTTGGTTGGCAGGAGCCATGAGAAAAGCCTTGGTTTTCTGCTATGGTTCCCTGCACCCTTCGGAACATCTTGCCCCTTGAGATGAGATCTGCCCACACTCTCTTGGCCTTCCAAAAGGGCCTAAAAATCTGGTTCTCCCAACTGGCTTGGGGCTCCAAATAGCGCATTCTACTCTACAGGTGGTTAATAGATTAGAAGATCCCACCTCCCCCCCATTTATGTATTTGTCTCTTTTTATCCAATCTCTGTGTGTGTGTGTGTGTGTGTGTGTGTGTGTGTTAATTTTAATATTTTAATTCTTAATGCTGGACATATTTAATGTTTTCATTATTTTATATTGTGCTTTTATGGGATTGTAAGCCACCCAGAGTCACTTGACTTGGATGGCATATAAATTTAATAAATAAAATATAGGACAATATTAACAAAGTGAAAGCAAAAAAAGAGGAATTAAAATTGATTTTTTTCCTTTTTTAATCTTGCACAACAGTGATGCCATTTAAAGTGTAAGATAATTGGGCACATTCTAGATCTGATTTCCCTGTTCTAGTTTCTTCTTATAATTTTCCTGTGGCTTATGAGAGTTAAAGACCAACACAACTGAAGGGCTCCAGGATGAACAAGGCTCTTTCTGAGGGTCAGTTTAAATGAGAACATCTAAAATATATATGCAGAAGTTTAGCAAAATTCCACACTTCTCAAGCCAAAACAAATTGTTGTCTTGAAAGGTGTCTAATTCTTCAGTGAGCAAGACACTTGCAGTTGAGAAAGTGGTGTGAACACTAGGATTACTTTGCTGGATAATACATATAACTCTTCTACCGCTGAAATATTCTTCTCACACACGTGTATTTCTTCTGTGTCTTGTTGTTTAGATTTCCTTTATGCTACCTTTCCATTTGTTATGGGGCATAGAGGACCTTTCAGATATGAAACCCTTTGCACAACCAGCTAAAAAAATACTGTTACAGCAAGACTGAACCATGGACTTTATGGAATTTTCTAAATTCTGTATCTTTATTGAACAACTTACCAGCTTCTATTTCTGTGTGGACAAGAAGGAAACAATGCTTACAACTGTCTGTCTTTTATGCTGTTCTGCTGAGTGATATGGAAATACTATCTGTGTCATTCAGAGTGGTTTTCATTGATATTTTGCTTGCTGTGATATTGTACAATTTTTAATTTGGGTACTCTTATTCCATAAATATACATGTCTTAAATATGCATATTATTCCAAGTGACCTAAACGTATGCAGAAAGTACATTCTTTTTTCCTGGTCTCTCTAATATTAGAAAAGGGGCGTTGGTTCTTACCTGATACGCTTCTTTTCGTAGAGCTGCGTAGAGTGTCCAGGTTGGGAGGTGCTCCAGTCTCGGCTCTCACAGGCTGAGCTTGAAATTGAGGAATGCCTCTCACCATCACGTGGTCCTCTGGGCGCTCCCCAGTTTTGCGAAGACGAGAAGGAAGACCCTGTTCTCATCCTAACTAAAGGGTATTAATTTGCTTGGTCGAACAGTGAGGTTCCCCACCAGACGGACTAATGGGTGGGGCTGGACATTCTACGCAGCTCTACGAAAAGAAGCATATCAGGTAAGAACCAACGCCCCTTTTCCATAGAGCTGCTGCGAGTGTCCAGGTTGGGACATACCAAAGCTTGGCGAGTCCTGCGGGCGGGCTCCCGTCTGGGGTGGAACCTCCCCTGGAACCTCAAGGACCCGCTGAAGGACTCGCCTGTCAAAAGAAGACTCGGCGGATGCAATACATCAATCTTATAATGCTTGATGAAGGGAGATGGGGATGCCCAGGTGGCAGCCCTACAGATCTCAATTATAGAGGCTTATGTGGCCCTTGCGGCCGAAGTAGCCACACTTCTAGTGGAGTGGGCCTTGGCGATGGAGGCCCTAATTCGGCGGCCCACGGTTGTGGGCGTCACCTTGTGACCGAGAAAAACAGGTTAGAAAGACACAAGTAAGGCCTCTGACTAGCGAAAAAATGCTGGGTGCGTTTGAAATACACTCTCAAGGCGCGCCACACATCAAGGGAATGTCACTGTCTCTCCCTCTCTCGAGAGGAATTGGGCCAGAGGTTAGGGAGTATGAGCTCCTGAGCTCTGTGAAAAGCTGAATTTGTTTTAGGGAGGAAGGTGGGTTCGGGGCAGAGGACGACTCTATCAGAGTGAAAAAACACAAAGGTCCTGCCTAAAGGAAAAAGGCTGCCATCTCCGAGATCCAACGAGCGGATGTGATGGCCACAAGAAAAACGGTCTAGAGGAACTGTAAGGGAGCCTCCCTAGTGGGTTCGAAGGGGGGCTTGGTAAGGGCGACTAGGACCTTGTTGAGGTCCCAGGTCGGAAAACGGTGTGTGATCGGGAGGCGGAGATTGGAAGCTCCCTTGAGGAAAGCCCAGATAAGGGGGTGATGAGAAATGGGACCCCCAAAGTCCGAAGAGACGACCGCTGCGAGGGCAGCGGTCTGACGCCTTAGGGCGCTGGTAGGCAGTCCCTTGTTAAGGCCCTCCTGAAGGATTCCAGGATCTGAGCGATGGAGAGAAAAAGGGTTAATTTGGAACTTGAGGGCCCAGGCACGGAAGGCGACCCACGTAGCGTTGTATATACGGGTGTCTATAACCTGGCTGGAATGGTCTGCGCTTTTTAGAGGTTCTGCTCGACCCCCAGATGGCTGGTTGGGGCCAAGGGGGAGTTTGGATGTAGTGGAGGGTCCCGGGACAGGGGGCTCCTGTTTGGGGGGGTTCTCCAAGGAGGAACCACCAAAAGATTGCGGGAGATCGCGAACCAAGGGCGACTGGCCCTGAGGATGATAGAGGGGGGAGAGAGGCATAAGGGAGCCCCTGGGGTCCAAGGGCAACAGAAGGCATTGGATTCCCCGCCCCTTGGAGGGGTATCTGGGGAAGAATCTCGGTGGTTGGGCGTTAAGAGAGGGTGCGCAGGGACCCACCGTGGGGATCTCGAAGATTGAGACTGCCTCCTTAAGAAGGGAGGGGTGGAGGGGCCCTTCTGCTTGGGCCAGAGTGACCCCACAGAACCAAGCTGCTTAGGTGTGCAATGATCCCGATATGTGTCCTATCCTGATGGAGGCCAGAGTCGGTTCCGCCCAACGGCAAAGGCGTTCGGCTTTCCTCGTGAGCCTTGCTGACTGAGTGCCCTCTTGTCTGGAGATATGTATCTTGTGGTGGTGTTGTTTGTGAAGACCAGAACGAGAGGTCCGCATACCTGGGGTAGAAGGCTGCGAAAGACCAGGTGCATAGCGAGGGTCTCCAGCTAATCTATGGAGCAGGGTAGATCTGTTGCCAACCATTTGCCCTGGGGCAAGATGAGGAGGGCGAGAGCGCCCCAGCCGGGTAGCCTCGCGTCCGTGATGATGGATAGCCTGTCGGGTACCCTGAGGTAGAGACCCTGGTTGATGGCCGGCCCGGTCCATCAAGGTAGGGACGTGAGGACTCTGAGGGGAACTCCGACCCGAAGTCGCGAGTTGTTCCATTCTGAGCGTTGGTACGACGGCAGAAATCATTGTAGAGACCTGGTATGGAAAAAGAAAAAGGCCCAAGGGATAATGCAGATATATGAAATAAGTTTCCCCAACAGTGAAAGCAAGTCTGAAAAGGAAAATTGTTTTTGTCCACCTGACCTGTAAGAGTGGTGGATAGTGAGCCACCTGTCCGAAGACAGAGAAAACCGGTTCCCGTGCCGTGAGATCACTGCCCACAAGGGAAGAGTTCAAATGGAGGGGAAAAGGTGACTTTCGTCCACTGAGCATGAGCTCATGGTTTTGCAGGGTGTTAAGTGTCAGAGTAGTGACTGGCTGGGCGAGGGCCCTGAAATAGGAGAGGTTGAGGATGTCGTACAGGCAACCGTGAAGCCGAACAGGGAAGGGTCACAAGTGGGCGGCAAGGCCGCCCAGGCCTCGGTTAACACCCTGGGAACGAAGGAAAGACTAAGGGAAGCGAAACATGAAGAAGGGGCAAGGTGCATTATCGGGAACGACGGAACGGCCTGCTTCCGGATCCCCGAGAGGGCTGCTTGGATGAAGTACCTCTTCCGGACCTGTCGGAGTCCGACCGTTCGAGAGGTCTGTAGGAAGAGGATTGGTAGTACCTGGGGGGGAAGGAGGAGAAACGAGAAGAACCTTGGCGAAAAGAGGGAGAGGCGCCTCTGGGGTCAGTCCTCCGAGAAAGAGAGGGGAGGTACTTGCGTTTGTTACGGGTCTCGGCCAGGAATGGATCGAGAGCCGGTCCAAAAAGTTTCCCCCCAGCAATGGGGGCTGAGGCTAGCTTAGCCTTGTTTTTGACGTCCGCTTGCCAGTGGCGGAGCCAGAGCAGGTGGCGAGCGGTAACCTGGGACGAAATGGCCCTGGTAGAAAATTTTGCAGCCTGGAAGGTGGCGTCCGCCGAAAACTCGGCCGCGGCCGTGAGCTTAGCGATGTCCTGCTGCGCTCTGAGGTTGGTGGCGGGAACATGCTGTTTGAGCTGTTGAAGCCACTTGATAGAGGACCTAATGAAAAAGGACGCGGCAGTGGAAGCTCTGACTGCCCAAGTGTCAGAGAGGTGAGCGCGGCGCAGGGCCAGCTCAGCTCATTTGTCCTCGGGCTTGAGTGCCTCGAGGGCATCGCTAGGAGTTGAGCAGGAAGCTAGACCTACAATAGGCTCGTCCACAGAAGGGGGATCGAGCAAGAGGGAGAACTGTGGGTCAAGGTTGAAAAACCGCTTGTCCTGAGCGTTAGGGGGGGAGGGGGCCCTGAGGAGGCTAGCTGCCTGGAGATCAGGTCGGAGAAGATAGGTGGAACAGGGATCACATCTGTTTCCACCACGGGCTGGGAAAAGATGGAGTCGAGAGGTTCCCCTGAGGCCGCTGGCTTGGGCAGAGTGGGGGGGGTCAGGCCAGAGGTATTCTTGGCCTTGAATAGAAGAGACCTAAACAGGTGCGGTTTAAACAGCCCCACAAATGCGGGCTGGTCTGGAGTGAGGCCCTCATCCTCAGACATGTCCCCCTCCAGTGGGTCTGCTGCCGAGAAGAGCTCGCTGCCCATGATAGACCCCAAATCGAGGTCCTCGTCCCCAAAGAGGGCAGGTCCCCCGGGCTCCTGGGTCTCCATCTCCTCCATCCCCAAAGGTGAGGGCAAATCCCTGTGGGATGCTACCTGACCGTGCGAGACCGCTGATCCGGAGAGCGATCGAACAGATGGTGTTTGAGCCTCAGGGGCCACAGGCCGTGGGGCCGGTCCAGCCAGCTGCTGGAGCTCTTGCGCTATCCCTTGCCGGATTGCCAGCTCCATCCATTGTTTCAGGTTCTCAGGGATATCCACCGTAAGGGGTGGATGAAGCTCCTCCGTGCGCAGGCCTGCAGCAGTGGGAGTAAAGGTGGCCTCAGGGGCCTGTCTAGGCTGTGAGGAAGAGGAAGGAGCAGGGGAGGAGGGGAGAGGAGGATGGGTGGAGGTTGAGGGAGTGGGGGTGGAAGGAGCCAGGGGCACAGAGCTTGACTCTCTGGACCGCCTGTCAATCTCCTTCTCAAGAGTCCTGTGCCGCCTGAGGGCATCCCTCTGGGAGGCTTTGGATACCTCCTGTGCCTGTTTGCGCAGGTGATGAGACTTTGACTTGGCCTTCAAAGAAGTGCCACGAGATGTATTGTCATCTGCCATCTGGAGAGAGAAAAAAGGAAATTTTGAGTTAATGCAAGACGGTTGGCACGTCTGGATGCGGCCTACGTTGAGGCCGGGGATCCCAGCGCTCGTTTCACACACCCCTTTTGATCAAAAATTTTTTGTAAAAAGTTGTTGAGAAGCAGGGCCTAGCCCAGAAGCCAATCAGCCGGAAAAGTGAACGCCAAGCAGCTGCCCCTGCCGGGCGGACCGGGGGAGGGGGATGGCAGAGCTGCTACCTCGCCGTGCTGGGGGAGGCTGCAGAGCCAACGGACCCTTATCTCGTGAGGATGACCTCGACAGAGTTCTTAAAAGGTACAAACTGAGATATGGGCAGTCCGAGGATCTGCCCAGTGAATCAGAGATAACGCAGCCTACAGCTAGGCCTCTAGCAATGGCGGACGGCCATGCGGCCACAAACAAGATGGCGGCGACTCCTGGATGCACCCAAGATGGCGGGCGTCACGCGGTGGCCAAAATGGAGGCCGCGAAAAAAATTGGAGGCAAAACCCAGCGGCGGTAGTCTCCCAGGACGAAAATAGAAGGCCAGCAGGCCGCAAACCATTGGGAGAGGCAGGGAAGCGAGTTTCCCAGGGCTAAAGGTGTTCGCGGGGGGGGAAACGGCAAATAAAGAAAACAGGCAGGAAAGCGGAGAAACGAAGCGGCCTGCACGGAGCGGCTTAGCGGCAGACGAGGGAGGGGGGGGCAATGCTCGAAGCGCTAGATTCCACCCTTAGAAAAATCGGAAATGATTAATCCCCCCTATAAGAGAAGACTCCCAAGGAGTTCAAACCTCTAAATCCTTGCGCTGCTAAGAAAGGGTCCAATTTAAGTGAAAAGAATGCTGGAAAATGCTGAACGACCAGAGGTGAAGAGAAAACAGCCTGACTACCACGAGGCTGAGCTAAAAACTGGGGAGCGCCCAGAGGACCACGTGAGGCGTTCCTCAATTTCAAGCTCAGCCTGTGAGAGCCGAGACTGGAGCACCTCCCAACCTGGACACTCGCAGCAGCTCTATGGAAAATTGAATGTGGCATCATGAAATACTGGAAATATTGGAAATAATTTTCTTTGTAATATCATAAAAATAATCTATATATCTGAGGTGTATGCAAATATGAATGTATATTATGTATACTTAAGTATGTAAGTATTCATAAATTTCACTGCTAACCATTTATTTTTCTTTCTAAAAATTGGATCAAACTATTTATTTGCATTTTTTTCTTCTTCTCAGAAAACCTGGGGAAAGACTCTTGTGCAACCTAGTACTTTTGTAGTTAATAGGAAGCAATGTTAATATGAGGAATATCTCCTTTCTTCCATGTAGAACTGCAACCTGCTCCAGACGTGTCTCATGGGAACTGTATGACAGGGCTTTGCAGAAGTTCAGAAGCTGCTGCAAACCTGTTCAGCCTTGCATTTCTGATTCTGTGCCAACTTATTTAAAAGCAAAGCAAGGGGTTTCCACACACACACCCCTTTTGTAATGCTGCAGGTCTCAGAACTTGCACATGGGCTCTTTTCCCATCACATTGACCCTGCCTCCTGGACTCACAACAACCATTACTCATCCTCTCTTCCTCATCCCCACAAAGCTTCCTAGTCCAGTTTCTGATGTCTAACTTCCCAGACCAGATCAGGATGCAGCCATAAATGGCAGATACCTTGATGGTTTAGTACCGCTTTTTAGGCTGACTTGGCAAAAAGCTCATGGACACAGCTCAGCTGGAGATTTGTTGTAGACAACATTTAAGCCATGCACCAACTGCCCACTGTAGTGCATAAGTTTGAAGGGCCTTTATATATTTGAAGGAAACAACCCTTAAAGAGAAAAGGCAGTCATTAATTGAAAGAAGCCAACTAATGAGGCTTCCCTTCTCTGAATGGGTAACAAGGGTAAGAAGCAGAAGAACCGCCAATCAAGTTTTGTTGATTGGGAACAAGGGAGGCAACGGCTTAGGCTGCATGGTGGAATTGCTCTAAAGCAAAATGTTTTCAAACATTTTGGCCTCAAAATGTAAAGACCCCTTTACATTTTTAAAAATGACTGATGACCCTGAAGAACTTTGGTTTATGTTGGAGATATTTACTGATATCTACTGTATTAGGCATTAAAACTGGGAAATTTAAAAAATACTTGACACAACAAACTCCCTGAAAAGGTGTAGGGGAAGTCTAGATCACACTCTGAGAAATGCTACCCTGAAAAATATCTGTCTCCTTTCTGATAACAAAAATGCAACGTCTTCGCTGTAAAGACCTGTCATTATGTTACCAATTAAATTCAAGTAATGTAAACAGTTTATTCAAATAAAACATTGGTAACATTGTAAAAGAATAAATTGAAATAAATTGTATATACAACTGCCTAGCCAGATTGGTCCTCTTTGCTAAGTATTTTGCATATATTCAGTGGATCAAAAGGATTGATCAATTTGTTAGACAATAGGATGAATAAACAATATACAGTATTTCAGGTGAAAAGCAATGCAGAAAAAAAAATCACAAAGCTGAGAAAGTTGGTAATATATTTTGAGAAAAAATATCTTGTCCAAATATCCATGTTTTTATTTTATTTCCTAAGTAATGTTCGGTTAAACAGGGTTACAAGTATTGTTTTTTCCAGATCTTTATTTAGTTTTCAGTAATTCAGTAGGAAAGTCTTGTTCTCCATAGCCAAATTCCAGCAAGGCTGCTGAGATATTTCAAGTGGTAGAAGCAAGTATCCAGGTTTGATACAAATAATTGTTAAAAATTAAAGTAATTACCTTAAAACACTGGACTATTTTTTCTAAGCTAATTAGACAACCTGCCAGGTGTTTAGCACTAAGACAGCAATGCCTTAATTGGAGCAGTATTAATCAAAAGTGGAAATCTAGCAATAATTAACTATCTATCACTAGCATAATTACCATTCCCTTTATTATGTGAGATTCACAAATTACATAAAGTATCACAATAACTCTTGTTAATTATTATTTCCGGACAAAATTACAAATTAGCTTTTAAAGAACATGAAAACTGATAGCATCAAATATTCCATATAATGTAACAACATATGTGATTCAAAGGTTAGGGATTAAAAACCATGTAGAATTCACTTGTATTATAAAACAAAATAAAATGAAGAAAAATATATTCTGCTATTTCATCCACAACAGGGGAAAAGAAATATAACTCATTCCCCTTTCTCACTTGAAATACACAAACATAGATTATGTTTAGTCAAACATTTTGATCTCTACATTCTTAAACATTATTAAGGACCTCAAAGTTATATTTTCCATCTCTGGTTAGTTTAACACTTAGTTTAGCATTACATATTTTTTCTGTATGTTTGAACTCTTGAAGGCTCTTCTCTTTTAGCTTTGTATAACAAAGGCAAAGAAAAACAATTTTCCAGGGGGTTGAAAAATATATTCTCATGTGGAACAACTGTGATCAGCTTTTGCCACTTGAGCTGTAAATTACATTCTTATAATATTAACAATGATTTTCAGGATGCTATTAAGAGATTACTCATTATAACAGGGCAGTCTAACTGGGGGGAACCAGAAAAAACTAGATTCTTTTAACCAAAGCATCCTTTATCCAGAACATTAATTACCTAACATCTGAAAATATTTTTTTTCAAGGAACTGAAACAACTTAACCTGAAATGAGCTGCACACTTATAGATCTGTTCAGACACCATGTGTGTAGAAGAACTCTTGCTACAGATGTCCCAATGCCATCCTGGGTGTTATTTAATGATGGCCTTCTGAAACTAAATCCTATGTATACATGATAAAGGGTGATCGGTCAGCAGTACCTAGATTTCCCCATACATACAAGAAAAAGGTAAACACTGGTTTTCATCCATGTATACACATACACCAGTGGTGGAATTCAAATTTTTCTACTACCGGTTCTGTGGGTGTGGCTTATTTGGCGGGTGTGTCTTATGGTCATGTGGTTGGGTGGGTGTGGCTTAGTGGTCATGTGACTGGGTGGGCATGTTTGGTGGTCATGTGATTGGATGGGCATGGCTTGGTGGTCATATGACTGGGTGGGCATGGCCAACTCAATGTCACTCACATCAAGGGGTGCCTCACCTGGCCCCTCCCCTCCCAGCCATTCCTTGTCACCCAGCCTCAATTTATCTATAGTTCTGTAAAAACGTTGTTCACCTTTTTTGACTTTATTATTTGCATACTGTAGATGTACTTTCATGGACCACTAAAAGGAGGAAATGGCTCACATGCTTTACTCAAGAGTGTGGTAGGCAACAGGCTTTTAAGGGGCTGCCACAAAGAAAGGGGGACAATGTCTGCACCCAAGACACCTAGAGTACTGCATCCAGTTTTGGTCACCACATTATAAAAATGATGTTGAGACTCTAGAAAAAGTGCAGAGAAGAGCAACCAGGATGATTAGGGGACTGGAGACTAAAACATATAAAGAACGATTACAGGAAATGGGCTTGGCTAGTGAAGAGAAGGACCAGGGGAGACATGATAGCAGTCTTCCAATATTTGAGGGGCTGCCACAGAGAGGAGGGGGAGTCAAGCTGTTTTCTAAAGCACCCAAAGGCCAGACAAGGAATAATGGATGGAAACTGAACAAGGAGAGATTTAATCTGGAAATAAGGAGAAATTTTCTGTCAGTGAGAACAATCAACCAATGGAACAGCTTGCCCTCGGAAGCTGTGGGAACGCCATCACTTGGGACTTTCAAGAAGACATTGGACTGCCATTTGTCAGAAATGGTGTAGGGTCTCCCACTTGGGCGGGGGTTGGACTAGATGACCTACAAGGTCCCTTCCAACTCTGATTATCTGTATCTGTATCTATCTACGTATTTTCCAGAGAAGCAGAATGCAAACAAGAAGCAATGGATGGAAACTGAACAGAGAGAAGCAACCTAAAACTAAGAAGAAACTTCCTGACAGTGAGAACAATTAACCAGTGGAACTGCCTGTCTCCAGAAGTTCTGGGTGCTCAATCACTGGAAGTTTTTCAGAAAAGACTGGACAGCCATTTCTCTGAAATGGTATAGGGTTCACCCCAAGGTCCCTTCTAAGTATTATTGTGACACCTTTCCCAGGATTTCTACTCAGAGTTTGGCATCCTCGGTTTTCTTGCCTGAGCTGGGGGTTGGACTAGAAGACCTCCAAGGTCCCTTTCAACTCTTGTTAAACACATATGTATTTATGCTCTAGACTATTGACATTGAATGCATGTAAACCCTGAAAAATATGTGGTAGCCCTGGGCAAAAGAAAGGCAGAAAAATCACTCTAGGTATAGGGACAGTATAAAATATTAACACATGATAAATAATGGAACAATTAAAAATAATAGCACAGAATTTTATCTCTCTCTCTCTTCCTATTTTTTTTCTTTCTTTCTCTACCTCTTTCTTTCTCTCTCTCTCTCTCTCTCTCTCTCATACACACACACACAGAGAGAGAGAGAGAGAGCACTTAACAGACAAGCATTTTGAAAGCAGCTCCTTTAAATTTCTCCAAGGCTTGAGTGGATTATTTTACATTGCAAAAGTGCTCCAAAGCTCGATTCACCCCCATCCCCTCTGTCAGATCCCAACACTTTAAGTCACATGGGGAAAGCGATACTTGCAGCGTCCATGCCTTTCTTCCTTTTCCCCGGGGAGAAAGAGGATGTGGGGAACGGAAAGCTAGGAGAGCGATCGCAAGTAAGCGATTGGGCGACCAGGTTGGGGGTGTGGCCAGCCAGGGATTGCCACGGGTTTGGTGACCCATGCCAAATAACCGCAACCGGTTTGCCCGAATAGGTGCGAACCGGTCGAATAGCACCTCTGACATACACATGTACACACTTACATGATATAACAATGATATAACATATAGAACAATGATATAATGTGGAATATATATATATATATATATATATGTGTGTGTGTGTGTGTGTGTGTGTGTGTGTATTTTCTGAGGTTCTCGCGGATATTTGTATGTGGGTCTTTGGTTATTCGGGTTTTCTCCCACGTAAAATTGGAAGTATCTAGGCAACGTTTCGATGAAGTCTCATTCATCATCTTCAGGCTTGTGTCTTCGGCTCTCATAACAATTAATGTAGAACAGAATATATACAGTACAGTAGTGGCTAGATAGCACACTTTTGATCCAGGACACCAAGGTTCAAATCTTGGCTGCTGTTTATCTTACTTGTAGCAAAGACCCCCTGTTTTACCTGTCTACCTCAAAATATGAGAGCGGTATGAACTAGAAGAGTTGTGCCTGCTTGGATGTTGCCCAGATTAACAAGGTCCATGTCACATGTTGAGAAACCAGGACAATCTGATGATAAGTGAGCTAGTGGAACAAACCTATATAAATGTTATAAGAGAACTGGAATTGATGGAATGCTACTACAACAGTAGACCTAATAAGAAGGGATAATAAATGTTATGAGACAACTATGGATGGGCAGAAGTCCTGCACACACTCTAACTGAGAAACAGCTTGTTACCCAACACTTCAACATAGTAAAAAGGAAGCTGCTCTCACAACTTGAAATAGACCAGTTATATTACATCTCAAGAAGATCCAGAAGAACAACTGGGTGTGCAGCCAACCTCTGAAGCTGGAACGTCACTACCATTCTCTTATTACAAAGCACAACAGCTGATCTGAGCATATGTTCATGGATAAACTAGCTATAATCAACCCTCGAGACTGGTTACCAAGGCTTAGTAGAGAAGTACCATCAGATAGAATGCTTGAAGAGGCCAATAAGAGCCTTCACAACAATCCCTATTACTATGATAACTCAAACCAATGAACTTGTATTACAGTCACTGCAAGCCTGGATATGCTTGGCTACACAATCAAGAAAAACAACAGTACATATCCATTCATCCACCCTCCAGATAATGAGGTCACAGACTAAAATCAAGGCAATTCAGAGAGAGGTTAGCCAAGGTGGATTTACAGGAAGGTGTGAAGATTAGGGGTAAGAATCAGCTACTAATAAAATATAAGAGCCTGACTTCATCTGAAGCCCTCAAGATTGCCAAATAAAGAATCACAACACTGGGTACAGGCTATGCTAGAGAAGCAGGGACCAAGAAGATAAATGTCCTGTTCTTCAAAGAATCATCCAAGGTGTACTCCAACTGCAGTGCAATAACACAATAGCAGCAGAGCCACCAACATCAGAAACTGAACAGTACTGGGAGAACATATAGGAGAAAGAGAAGACACATAGCACCAATGCAAAGTGGCTGCCAGACCTGGTAGCAGACCGCAGCAATCTCCCAGAATAGTAGCAGACATTCAGCACTGGGTCAAGAATGTGAAAAGCTGGACAGCACCTGGCCCAGACATAGAATAGAATAACAGAGTTGGAAGGGACCTTGGAGGTCTTCTAGTCCAACCCCCTGCTTAGGCAGGAAACCCTACATCACTTCAGACAAATGGTTATCCAACATCTTCTTAAAAACTTCCAGTGTGGGAGCATTTACAACTTCTGGAGGCAAGTTGTTCCACTGATTAATTGTTCTAACTGTCAGGAAATGTCTCCTTAGTTCTAAGTTGCTTCTCTCCTTGATTAGTTTCCATCCATTGCTTCTTGTCCTGCCCTCAGGTGCTTTGGAGAATAGCTTGACTCCCTCTTCTTTGTGGCAGCTCCTGAGATATTGGAACACTGCTGTCATGTCTCACTCGTCCTTCTTTTCATTAAACTAGACATACCCAGTTCCTGCAACCGTTCTTCATATGTTTTAGCCTCCAGCTTCCAGTCCCCATTATCTGCACTCTTTCTAGAGTCTCAGCATCTTTGGCGACCAAAACTGGATGCAGCATTCCAAGTGTGGCCTTCCCAAGGCATTATAAAGTGGTATTAACACTTCACGTGATCTTGATTCTATCCCTCTGTTTATGCAGCCTAGGACCGAGTTGGGTTTTTTGGCAGCTGCTGCACACCACTGGCTCTTATTTAAAGGATTGTCCACTAAGACTCCAAGATCCCTCTCACAGTTACTGCTATTGAGCAAGGTACCACATATACTGTACCCGTGCATTTGATCCACATCTACTGGATAAAGAAAGTAACAGCAGTGCATGAATGTCTAAGCAGTACAGGTGAATAACTGCTAGCATGAGATTCCCACTCAGACTGGCTAACATAAGGAAGGACAGTGCTGATCATGAAATACCCTTACAGTGGAACAGCACATTGAACTGCTGGCCATTAACCTGCTCCCCATAACATGAAAGTCCTATCAGGCATCATAGCTGCCAAGCTGTAGGACCATATGGGCCAGTACATGACCACACCACAATAGGACATTGGGAGCAACACCAGAAGCTCAAAACACTCGTTGCTCATAGAGAAGTTGCCCAAGACTCAAAGTCTAGATATATCACTCTAAACACATTTGCTGGATTGACTACAGCAAAGCTTTCAACTCAATACCACACACACGGATCTATGAATGCCTGCACTATACAAAATCAGTAGGACTCTAAGGATCTTTCTCAAGCACTCAGTGAGTCTGTAGATGACAACACTCAAGTCAACTCAAGACAGGCCACACAAGTGGCCATTTAGTGTGGCATACAGCAAGGTAATGCACTGTCTCACTACTCTTCTGCATAGATTCCCTCAGCCAGATCATCACAGGACTGAATATGGATAATTAATTAATAAAAAGTATTTGTCATCCATCTCGTACCCAATGACTCTGGATGGCTTACAACATAAAAACATTGAAAAACATTAAAATCATTCATTGTAAAAACACAGAAGGTAAAATGTTAACAGATAAAATTGTGGAGACAAGATGGCAAAGAAGGGAACTAGACACTGGGGCGGGAGGGGAGGTGGTATTGAATTTTAATTAGTCAACCACCACCAGGATGAAGCTCCCCCATTGGCTCCGCAGGCCATCTTTCAATATGACAGAAAGGTGGAAGCCTCAGAGGGTAAGATATTCCAGAGGGAGGACCCACAGCAAAGAAGTCTCTTCTCCTGGACCCACCAGCCGAAATTTCTTAGACAAAAGTTCAAGGGTGGAACTACTATCAATTATCTCCTGTACATGGATGATATCAAATTGTATGCAAGTGAACAATTAGTCAATAGAAGTTGCTGATGTGAAGACCTGGAGAATTCCATGGAGGAGCCTCACAAGGTATGGAGGTTTCCACCCCAGGTCCAACATCAAGAGACTGTACTAGCCAGAAAAGGGTTGTCAGGGCCTAGTGAATGTCAAAGCCATTGTCCTGGATGTAAGCCAAAGCATCCAAGAATACATGAGAAACATTACACCAAAAGATAAGCTACTGAGAGAATTCCTGAGGCAGCAGCAGACATGGGAGGAAGCTCAAACAGAGGAAGAACCATGGCAAGTCAACCACGTGGTATGTACCATCAACAAATAGCTAAAGTGGCAGGCACCGGGAAATCCTACCAGTGGGTGGAAAGAGCTGGACTAAAAGACAACACGGAGACCCTGATTAAAGCAAAACAAGAACAGGCACTAAGCACCAGATCCATAGAAGCAGGGATTCATTGACATCTGACAGGATCCAAGGTACAGACTAGGCAGAGAGGCCTCAAAGACAGTGCAACACATAGTGGCAGGGTGTAGATGCAGGCAGGGACAACATATACTGAATGACACAACCAAGTATCTGGCATTGTGTACAGAAACATACTGCACAGTGTATGGGCTAGAGTCACTAGACCTTCCTAAGTCCAGCTGAGAGATCCCAGAGACATTTATGGAGAATAAGAAAGCTTGGATCCTATGGGACTTCCAGATCCAAACATACAGGCAGATAGTAGCCAATCAATCAGGCATTGTGGTAGTATATTAAGAAATCCCAGAGTAATAGTCAATTTAGTGTATATAAGAGTTACAATCCTTATCAAACATAAACTCTAAAAAAAAAAAGTTCTCAGAATTTGTTTCTTAACATGCAGAGGTTTGGATCTGGTGTACTTGAAGAACCTTCCAATTCTACAATGACAGAAAAGTCCAGTTTCTAAAAGATGATGATGTGTGGTAGTACATGAAATATTTCTCTATTGATCAAAATTCATAAGAGCAGAACATACACAGCTTACCCAGGGGAATTAAAAAATATAGTGTTGTAGTGTAGCATACTGTACACAAAACTCAATAAACACATTTAGGGCTTTTCAGTCAGTTGTTCTCTAATAAAACTAAAGCACCATCTGGTGGGCAAAAAGTACATCATAGCTAAATGTCTAAACTTCAGGGTTTTTTGTGTGTGTGTTTTTGTTTTTTGTTTTTTTGCTTGAAGACGTTTTGCTTCTCATCGAAGAACCTTCTTCAGTTCTGAAGGAAGAAACTTCTTTGATGACAAGCAAAACAACTTCAAACAAAAAAACAAAGAAAGTCCAGTTGCCTTTTAAAAAGCACCTTTGGGATTTCTTAGACGTCAATTGGGAATAAAAACTTAACAAGTTATTTTGGTCAAACACAAACATACAGAACTCATCACTGCAGCTTTTTGGTTCAGAGGAAGAGGCTGGTGCTGATAGTGGCAGGATTTTGAATGAAGACAAAACATGGGAGGGAAATATATTTAATAAAGATTGTCTCAAGCCTGACTGTCAGACATGGGGAAAAAGTTTTTTTATGTTGTATTCTTAAACAATGAAATATGATGTTTGGAACTTTGATTGGCTCCTATCCTCTTAGTTATAAGAACGTTTATCTTGACCCTTTAATGTGATTTCTGTCTTTCATTGCATTAATGTCTACCAATAGATTTACTACTGATTGCCACAGAAAGCTGACCTTGACTAATCTTACTTTAATTCTTTTTATAGAATGTACTGTAATGTATGTACTGTATTTATGTATTTTGGGTGGTATATTTGTGGTCTTAAACAAAAAAGTTTTGTAAAACTATTAATAGTGAATCCATAAGCATTCTTCCTTCTCTATAAGCAAATCTAGGCAGCCTCCCATCAGAAGTCCAGATGGCCCTGGCTGTACTGGCTAACCCTAACTCCTCAGGTTTTATGCCCAGGATGTTAGTTGACTGAAGAATTATTATTTTTACATGGTGTCTTTTGTTGTTCTTTTACTATTTTATATACTTTAGCTTTATGCTTGATTAGTCATCCAAAATGATGTGATTTAGTTGGGCAGCCATATAAATTTGCTCTGTAAGCAAACAAGCAACAATTAAACTTGTATTAGCGGGAATGACGGGAATGATGACAGTTGTGAACCAACAAATTTATCCAGCTAGCCTTTCAGAGTCACTTTGGATAGCGAGATGGACAGCATATAAAATGTATAAATAAAAAAATAAGCAAAACTGCCCTCAAAGTTTGTTTACTAGTTAACCTGACTCTCCAAAAAAATTTAATACACATTTATTACAAAATGTATTTGAATCACAGACACAGTTATGGAACTACAGTCTTATTTTGTGGTACATTAGTCATAGACCAGAATAACACTCCCACATCAACTGTTGCTAAAGAAAATAATCTTCTAAGTGTGAGAAGTGAACCAATGTAACTCCATTTTAGATAAGCTCTCCATTTTGTATTCTGTACTTTTCCACTGTGTGTATGTGTGTGTGTTTCAAAAAGCAACCTTATCACATAATATCACATAAGTGAACAATTATTATTTTCCAACATTTGCAGTGAGGAAATGGTAAGTTAGACATCCAAGAAGGAGTGGGGGTGCATTATGGCTGAAATTGGTGGCCAGGGGACAGATCTTATCTGGCAAAAAAAGAGGTCGTGAAATCACCCACTCCTATTCCAAATAGCTGCTACTCACAAGGGAATCACAGCAACTGAGATTTCTGTGGTCAGCTAATGAAATGGCTGGGAGTTGAGAGATTACAATTACTCCAGTAATCACAATTTAGCCTACGTGGATATAAAACTTGGCTGAGTCTCATTTCTTGATCATTTTCTAATTTTCTTATTTATTACTTTTGAAATATTAAGAACCTTCAGAATGGCAAGTTTGATGGCATTCACTGGAGGAGTTTCCTTCAATCCTTAATGAAAGAAGGTTTTAGCTATAAATTTAAAGGGTAAATTTGGGGGATAAATGGGAAAAGGATTATTAGAGTGTTGTTTTTGGAAAGATATAAACCAATTAAGGATCTAGATGGATTTGAAATAGGATTTTGATATTAATTGAAAGAATCTTCCCTGTAAGAAATAGTTGGTGTTTTAATTTCTGGAAAATACTATCGTATGTAATAGGATGGGATTTTGAAATTTGGACACTAGAGGGAACCAGAAGGAAGTAAAAATTTAATTAAAAGAGAAGAACACTTATTTAGTTTGTGAGCACAAGATGGAGGAAAGTACCTTAACACTGGATGTACTGAAGGATATTTGTGAACCATTTTTAAAATATCTGTTCTTTCTTTGTTATTTTCTTTTCTCCCTATTTTTATTTTTATATTATTTTTCTTTATTTTTTTTTTCTTTTTTATATTTTTCTTTTATAGTCTGGACAACTATATTTTTGTACAATTCTGTTGTATTTTATCTGTATGCTTGTAATGCTCAGTAAAATTATTTTTAAATCAATTTTTATTTTCTGATAGTACCACACTTCCTTGGTTATTGCTCTTTTCTTTTTACAGTTGGAGTTAGATTTTATGTAATAACCTGATTTCAATTTTATTTTCAGAAAACATATTTTTAAAAGAAAGTTCAATGTATCAGTGTTTGCCAGCATCAACAATGGAGAGAGTATTACTAATGTGGTAAAGTAGGATACTCCTATCCTGATAGTAGGAGGGCCCTATAGGTTCAGCAACCTGAAGTAATGGGAGAGGGGTTTTAGGATCTGGGTAGGATTTCCTTTCTGATCAAAGGAGAGACATGAAGCTAAGAATAATGGCAGCAGGGGTGAGGACTGGTGAGGCTTAATAGGCATGAGAAAAGCTAGCTTAGATAGGAAAAAGAATTCAAAATCAAACCCAGAGGCAGCAAAGGCAAATCACCACCTAATTGTTGCCAAAACTGTATGTACGTGGCTGAAATTTGGGCAAGTATTTGATCAGACCTCCAGGTTTGAAGGCTATCATAGACTCAACAGGCTGTAAAGCACCCATTCCATCATTGTAAATGCAAGTGGCCATTAAGCAACAAAGGCTGACTGCTTCTCCTTATTTGCAAGCAGGAAATGTCAAAGGTATGATTCAAGTGTATGACAGCCTAGGGAAAAAGGATTACTTGGTAACCCAGCAGGAAGTAGAAGGCAGATTTAGTTTAGCTGGGTGGTCAGGTTCAGTATATAACAGGAATGTCTCTAGCAAAGCTACAACAGTGCAAGATAGAGAAAATCTTGCCATAGTTACAAGTCAGTCTCAATTCTGTGGCACCAAATTAACATGGTTGCTAAATGTTTTATAAATCCTGCAATCTTCATTCCATAAAAATTGCTTGGTTTGCGTATAATATATTAATTCCCTGGTGAAAGCTTTGTGCATTTAAGGATGCTTGGGTAATTTTCTGTAGTTGGGGGTTACAATTAACAATGTTCAGTGGCCTAAGGATTGTGTGGCATCCGACTATCAAAAGGAGTGAAGCAGGTGCTATAAAATATGAGTTTCTGTGTCATGTAAATCTGCAGGACTGAAGTTAATCAGCTTTTTTTCTATTTGGGGGGCAATTTTATAAAAAAATCTATTTTAGAAATTTATGTTTCCTGCCCCCAATGATAGACAGCTGCATCACCAATTGTCAGCAATGCAGACTCCTACCCTTTTAAAGAGTCTTCATTTAAAAAAAAATTAAGAATCTTTTATACTTCTTGTGGCATAATAGTGTTGTGAATTTTGTGCAATCTGTAAAGTTATATGATGAGTGAACTGGTAGTGATTTGGGTAGAGATCTTAGTTAATGGGGATGTATCTTAAGAATCAAATTAGAGGGGATTCCATGGTCTCTTCATAACGCTAGGAGTTCAAACGCTGCTTACAGACTAGGGGCCAAATAAGTATGTTTTCACAATCTATTCTTTACTCAGTTTCTATTATGGGGATTCATTTTCATGTATATTTCTAGAGTAGAATAAGAATAGAATGCACCTGAAAGGGACCTTGGAGGTCTTCTAGTCCAGCCCCCTGCTCAAGCAGGAGAACCTATACCATTTCAGCAAGGGTGGGCTGTTGGGGGTTTGCAGGGGTTTGGGAGAGCCCCTGTCTAAGATTCTGTGCAGTTCAGAGAATGGAAATCCCAAAATCTCACTCCTGGCTGGCCCTGCCCACACTGCCCCTCCCCTCCCAGGAGACCCCACGCAGCCTGTTTTGCATGCAGGTAAGTGTAGGGTGTACATGAAGGCTCAGGGAGTGTGAAAAATGGGCCTTCTGGAAGTTCAGGAAGGCTGGAAATGGGCCCGTTTCTGGCTTCCAGGGAGCCTCCAGAGCCCAAGGAGGGAAAAAATGCCCCACCACCACCACCACCACGGTGCAGGAGGCTGACTAGGCCACGCCCACCATGGCCATGTCCACCCAGCAACCGGGCAGAAAATCCTCTGCTAAAATTTTTGAAGCCCACCCCTGCATTTCAGACAAGTAACTGTTTAGTCTCTTCTTAAAAACCTCCAGAGATGGAGTGCCCACGATTCCTGACAGCAAGCTGGTTAATTGTTTATCACTTTTAGGAAGTTTCTCCTTAATTCCAGAATGCTTCTCTCTTTGATTAGTTTCCAGCCATTGTTTCTTGTCCTACTCTAGTGCTTTGGATAATAATTTGACCCTATCTTCTCTGTGGCAACCCCTCAAATACTGGAATACTGCTATCATGTCACCCCTAGTTCTTTTCTTTAAACTAGCCAAACCCAAAACCTGCAGCCATTCTTCATGTTTTAGTCTCCAAGCCTTTGATCATCTTAGTTGCTCTTATTTGACCTTTTTCCAAAGTCTCAAAATCTTTTTTGTAGTATGGTGACCAAAATTGGTTGCAGTAATCCAGGTGTGGTCTTACTAGGCCTTTATAAAACAGCACTAATAGTTCTTGTGATCTTGAGTCTATGCATCTGTTTATACAACCCAGGATTGTATTAGCCTTTTTGGTGGCAACTGCACACTGCTGGTTCACATTCAAGTGATCATACACACCAGGATTCCAAAGTCCTTCTCACAGCTAATGTTTTTGAGCCAGGTCTTGCCTAATCTTTACTTATACCTTTGATTTTTCCTAAATGTAAAATTTTGCTTTTCTCCATGTTAAAATTCATTTTATTGAATAGGGCCCATTGTTCAAGTTTGCCAAGATCTTTTTGGATCTTGAGCTTGTCTTCTGGGGTGTTCGCTATTCCTAATAGTTTAGTATCACCTACAAATTTGATGAGTTCCCTTCTATTGCCTCATCTAAGTCATTAATGAAGTTATTGAAGAGTACTGGGCCTAAGATGCAGCCTGGTGATACCCCACGGGTTACTTTTCTCCATGTGGATGTAGTACCATTAAGGACTACTCATTGAGTACAGTTTGTCAGCCAGATACAAATCCATCTGGTGGTGATGTTGTCTATTCTACATTTTTCTAGCTTACCAAAAAGTAGATTGTGGTCTACTTTGTCAAATGCCCTACTGAAATCTAAGTATACAACATCCAGAGCATTGTGCTGATCTACTAATTTAGTGACTTTATCAAAGAATGATATAAAATTGGTTTGTCATGATCTGTTTTTAACAAACAGGTGCTGGCTACTAGTTTAATGGTGGTATTCAGCCAGTTCACACCGGATCGGGCGAACCGGTAGGAAGAATTTGGCGTGGGTCATCAAACCGGTAGTAAGTTCTGGCTGGCCACGCCCCCAACCCAGTCACCCTCCTGCCTGATGCTCACTCACCCGGCCCGCCTGCCTGACATTCGCCTAAGGTATTTCTTTCTTTTTTCTCCCTCCCGACAATCAGCTGTAGATAAGATCAGCTGTGCCGGGATTCCCCTTGCTGAGGCCCAGGAAGGCAAAAATGGAGGGAGGAGCTCAGCCCCACCCTCCATTTTTTGCCTTCCAGAGCCCCAGAGGAGCCTTAGGAGAACAAAAACGCCCCGCAGAGGCTTCTCTGAGGCTAGGAAGCTCCCAAAATGGAGCTTGGAGGGGTGCTGCATGCCCCTCCCATGCTCTGTTCCTTTTCTTCCTGAGCCCCAGAGGAGCCTTAGGGGAGCAAAAACGACACCCCCAGAGGCTCCTCTGTGGCTAGGAATCTCCCAAAAATGGGCAGGGGCTGCAAAAAAGCCACGGCCACCCAGTCACATGGCCACGCCCACCAAGCCATGCCCACAGAACTAGTAGTAAAAGTTTTTGAATCCCACCACTGTACTAGTTATAAATTTATTTGCTTCTAGTTGTTCGCAGATCTGTTTTTTATTATCATTTCCAGGATCTTCCCAGGTATTGAAGTTAGACTGATTTGTCTGTAGTTTCCTAGGTCTGTTTTTTAAAAAAAAAACTTTCTTGAAGATGGGAACTACACCAGCCTTTTCCAGTCCTCAGGTACTTCCCAGGTGCTCCAGGATTTTGGAAAGATATCATATTATGGTTCTGCCAGCTCCTTCAGAACTCTGGGCTGTAATCTGTCAGGTCCCGGTGATTGATATGACATGGTCAGATAGGTGTTCTCTTACTATTTTCTTGCTTATGTTAATTTCTATTTCTAGTTTGTCTTTTACAGTAGGTTTTTTTTTTTGTATGTTGGGCTATAATTTCTTTTTGCATGAAGACTGATGCAAAGAATGAGTTAAGGAGCTCTGCTTTCTCCCTACTGCCAATTATTTCCTTGCCATCCTCTCTCTTTAATGGATAAGTCCTTGACTTTTTTATTTATTTTTTGCTGTTAATATGTTGAAAGAAACTTTTTCTGTTATCTTTGACTTTTGTAGCAAGCCTTAGTTCGTTCTGAACTAAAGCTTCATCTTTGTATGTTCTGGCGATCTGCCGATAATTAGCCTTAGTTATGTGTCCCTCTTTCTATTTTTTGTATTTATCTTTTTTGTCTTTCAGTTTGTCAGAAGGAAATTTGTGCAACCATTTCTTGTTTTTCTTTTTTAGTGGTATTGTGCTGGACTGGGCTTTTATGATTATATTTTTCAGAAATTTCCATGCTTGAATTGTTTTCCCCTTTAGGATTTTCATCCATGGAATTTTTCCTATGCTCTGAGTTCATTAAAATCAGGTCTTTAAGACACTGATTGGATCATTTTCTATTGCTTGTGTTTGCATTATATTGAATTCCAGTATGACGTGGTCACTTTCACCCAGAGTTCCAGCAACTTCTTACTCCCCCTATCACTTCTTCTCTATTAGTAAGAATTAGGTCCAGTATAGTTTTACTTCTAGTTCTCTCCTCTGCCTTTTGGATGATAAAGTTATTGGCTAGGTTTACGTATGTAAGTATGTATGTATTTATTTATTTGTCAATCACTTACAAGATGATAGATATAAGAATAAACATGAGTATGAATACAGGAAATAGGTACAATAAATGGGGACAACAGACAGGGATGGTAGGCATGATTGTGTATTTATGCACGCTCCTTACAGACCTCTCAAGAATGGGGTGAGGTCAATAATGGATAGTTTAAGGTAGTGGTTTCCAAAGTGGGTGGTACCGCCCTCTGGGAGCGGTGGGATGCCTTAGGAGGGTGCTAAGAGGAGCTGGCCCCACAGGCTCACTGACTGCTGGTCACACAGCCCATTGACTGTTTCATCACTCCGTAGCCAGCGCCTCGAATGCAGAACCCATGTGCAGCGAGCCTTGCTAAGCCTGCGGGGGAAAAGGTGGGAGGTGGCACAAAGGGGGCGCCTTAGCTTGCAGGTTGCCCCCTCCGGTGGAAGCAGTGGAGGTGCACTAGAAGGCTCGAAAGCAAAACCCTCCCAAGGCGTGCAGTGGAAGGGGTGGGTGGTCCAGCGTTAGGGCCCCCTTTCCTGGAGAACAAGGGAGTGTTCAGCACCTGCCCAGCCTCCGCAGCACCTGCTAGGCCTCCGCCTCTCCAGCCACCTGGGCTTGCACACAGGATGTGGGTGGGTGCAGCTGTGGCTCTCCAAGGTGCGTGGGTCAGTTCAGTTCGGCTCTACGTGGCCGACCTGGACCTAGAACCTAGCTTCCCTTTGCAGCCAGGTTCTTCCGACCGAGCCCTGTGCTTGCTTGCTTGCTTACTTTCCAAGTGATCGTTCCCTCCGCCTCTGCCAGTCTGGGCTGCTTACGCATGCCTTCCTCCTCCTGGGTGGAGCGTAAAGATGGGCAGAGCGCTTCCCCAAAGTTGGGAGTCTCTGAGCATGTGCAGAGTACCTCCCCTTGCTTGTCCCGATGGAAGTGGACCTTGGGTCGAAGCAAAGAGGGTCAAGTCGGCCACATCGCTGCCCTGGGGAGGTTGGCATTGCAAAATTGGATGCCAAAGAAAGAACTGGGGCAAGGGGCTGGAAAAGGGGCAGAGGGGCAGCTGCATTAAGGAGCAGGAAGCTTTACTGACAAAGCCAGAATCAAACAGCATGCTAAACTCTAACCAGAATGGCTGGGTTGATATATTCAGCCCGTGTTTCTCAACCTTGGCAACTTGTGTGGACTTCAATTCCCACTCTGGCTTTGCTCTACTTTCCCAAAGTGCCACCACTGTCGCATTCTTTCTGTCTGTCTGTCTGTCTGTCTTATCCATCCATCCATCCAAAAGGTCTGCCTTCCTGCCTGCCTTCCTGCCTACCTACCTGCCTGCCTTTCTGTCTACCTACCTATCTACCAATATAGATCTCTCTCTCTCTCTCTCTCTCTCTCTCTCTCTCTCTCTCCATCCATCCATCCATCCACCTATCCATCTACCTACTTACCTACCTACCTACCTACCTATCCATACATTCATCCAAAAGAACTGCCTGCCTGCCTGCCTGCCTGCTTAGGTCATTTGATATGAGTACTCCAATGTCCTTGACAGAGTGAGGGTCATCAACAAGGTCATATCCATCTAGCTTGTACTTGGTGTACTGATTTTTTTTACCAACGTGTAGGACAGAGTATTTGTTGGTCAAGATTTGGAGTTGTTTTGACCAAACACATAATCAAGGTCGCTTTGAAGGATGGTAGCATTGTTGTTGGTGTTGAATAGTTTTACGTCATCAGCGAAGCGACCAGAGTTGCTTATAAGGTGATCGCAAAGGTCATTTATGTGGAGTATGAAGAGTGTGGGTCCTCGAACGCTGCCTTGGGGGATACTGCTGTTAGCTGGTGCAGGTTAAGGTTTGTTAGGAATCTATTTGATCTCCCACTCACTGCAGAGTTGGTCTCCCAATTGATATCTGGATAAAGTCTCCTATTATTACTGCGATATGATTCCTACATATATTTGTTAATTGGGTAGCAAAGAGTTTGTCTATTTCTTGATTGGTTGGGTGGCCTGTACACCAATGGCAATGTCACTTTTTTCCCTTTTATATTGACCCGTATACATTCTGGATGAATTTAATCTTTGATCATGTGCATTTCTGTAGATATGTAGTGGTCTCTCACATATAGTTTCAACTCCACCTCCTCTTTTTGTTGATCTGTTTCTTTTGAACAATTTGTACCCATCTATCAGTACGTTCCAGTCATGGGTTTCATCCCATCAGGTTTCTGTAATGGCAACTTTGTCATACCTACCCATGTGTACTATTGCTTCTAGTTCACCCTGTTTGTTCCCCAAGCTTTGAGCATTTGATAGTACTTTTTGAATGAACAAGCAAGTATTAATGACCATTTAAGACTTTTATGACTGTCCCTGGGTATCGTTCCTAAATCTCCTAATTGTTGTTTGGGTTTTTCTTTTTTTCCCATCACTCCCTACCTCATTGTTTGATTTGTTTTCTTGGGATTGGTTCCCAAGCAATTGGTTCGAGCGGCCAAAACTTTTTATCATGAAGGAAGAAAGCAAGCATAACAAACACTGCGAGGGAGGGAAGGCTGTAGTTCACTCACACTACTTCTTTCCTAGGTCGAAGCGGCGCTTCTCCACTGCCCCAAAGCAGGCCCCCGAAGCCGAGATGCGGCTGCCTATGGTATCTCCGCCCTTCCCTCTCGAGTTTGCTTTCACTTTCGGAATCGCGGGCCCACCGGCCGGTCTTCAACGAGCGGCCACCAAAGGGTTTTGTTGGTTTTGCTCCGACAGAGTCTGAGGCGGAGAAACGGACCGCTCCTTGGGCAGGTGAGCCAGGCATGGGACCAACTGCTGTACGTACTCCAGGGAGGGAGGAGGGAGCGAAGGAAGGAGCCTCGGCCGCAAAGCGCTGACTTCGCGGCAGGAGCCGAGGAGCCTTGGGGAACGCCCGTTGCGCCCAGGGGTTTTGCCTTGGGGGCTTCGGCGAGAACCAGGCCTGGCACAAGCAAGTTGTTTCCCCCCCCCCCTTTTCGAAGAGCCCGGAGCGGGGCGTTTCCTCTTTGCCACTTTCCAAGACTGGCAGAGAGAAAGGCGAGGCCGAGTTTTGGGCTGAGGTTGGAAGAAACGGGGCGAAACTGCGCCGCCGCGTTTGGCACGACCGCTTTTCCTGTGGCGTGAAGCAGCGGCCCGGCCCGAAGGAGACGGGAGGCCACCCCGAGACCGCGCGACACTCCGCGCGCTCTTCGACCCTGAAAACGGCCCCGTGCTCCCCTCGGCCGCAGGGCCGCAGCGAGCGAAGGATTTAGCCGAGCATCCTGTTGAAGGGTGGAGGGAGGGAGGTTGCTGCAGCCTCAGCGTCTGCTGCTTCCTGCCACCGCAAGATGACAAAATAACCGAAAAACTCAGAGCCGTCTTAGCCCTAAGCGTTGATCTAACTTGCCGCCGCTCGTCCCTGAAACCTGCAACACACACACACACACACACAGCAGCTCGTGCAGGGACGCACCTGAATAGCTCTGCGCATTCAGACGGAGCTGCCTCATGATGACTAATACGGGTAGATCTCGACCTACAGCAGTTCGTGTAGTTCAAAATTACAACGGCACTGAAGACAGTGACTTAAAACCATTTTTCATCGATACAGTCTTTGAAGCATCACTATGCTGGTGTGATCAAACTTCAAATGCTTGGCAGTTGGTTCATACTTATGACGGTTGCTGTGTCCCAAGGTCACCTGGTCCCCTTTTGCAACCTTCTGACAAGCAGAGTCAAAGGGGAGGCCAAATTCACTTAACCGGGTTGCTAACTTATCAACTGCGGTGATTCACTTAACAAATGAGGCAAGCAAAGTAGTAAAATGGGGCAAAACTCACTTAACAACAGAAATGTTGGGTCAATTGTCATAAGTCGCAAACTATCTTTACGGGTCTCTATGACAACCAGTGCAGGGAAGGGGGAGAGGTTGCGGTTTCCTTTTCGCCTTTTGCCCCAGAAAGCTCCATTGAAGAAGGCAGATTTTGCTTACAGAATTAGGTGGGGGGGAATCATTTATTTGTGAAAGAAATTCAGAGTCCAAGGCAGCTTATTCTCTAGCAAATGATCTTCTTACATTTGCTGGATACTAATAATTTATTAAACCCTTAATTCATGCTATGGAGGATCTTAATGTAAAGTATGGTAAATTTATCAACACGTACCTTTTTAAAATAAATGTGAAGACAGCAATAATACTTGCTTCTTCATTCAAAAAGTATTATTTCCTTCCAGATAACACAAGGCACATTATTTGGAAATTCAGCATAGATGCCATGGCCTTTCAGAACAAAATAAAAAGAGGAAGATAATGCAGATGTAAGGTTGTTTGCACTCAAGTATGGTTTTGTGATCTGGTTTCAGTGCCAGTCACTTCCCATTTGTTGTGAGAATCAAGTAGTTGTTTTTAAAAGCTTGGGTGCCTAAATCAGAAACTTTACCTAAAAAACTTTCTAAAGCAGCCTTCTTAGGCCAAGCTTCTTGGAGATCTGTTTAAAGTTGATGTGTCTTTACATGTGTAGGGAACACAGCATATATATCATGTGTCCTGTTGTCAGTCCTACCTAATTTGGAGAATAAAAGCATGCACAATTTGTTTTTAAGGTTTTTAATTAATTTTGAAAAATAATAATTCATTATTCTTTCATTTAGCATTTGTCTTATTTGAACCTTTTTCTTAAAATATATAACATTTTACATTCAGAAAAGAAAAATGTGTTATTACTGTTATAATTCTAAGATGTGATCTTAAATAGCTTTTTAGAAGGCATCTGCATGAAAGCAAAATTAGTGCAACAAGACAAAAAGTTTTGCTAATAAGTGTTCATATCCATGGGAACTTTATTAACATAAAATATTGTACCTTTGAAATACACCCCCCCCATTTTTCGAGATCTTTTTAAAATAAATATGAAGACAGCAATAATACTTGCTTCTTCATTCAAAAAATATTATTTCCTTCCAGATAACACAATGCACATTATTTGGAAATTCAGCACAGATGCCATGGCCTTTCAAAACAAAAAGAGGAAGGCAATGCAGGTTTAAGGTTGTTCACAAGTGTGGTTTTGTGATCTGGTTTCAGTGCCAGTCACTTCCCCTTTGTTGTGAGAATCAAATAGTTGTTTTTAAAGCTTGGGTGCCTAAATCAGAAACTTCAGCTAAAAAGCTTTCTAAAGCAGCCAAGCTTCTTGGAGATCTGTTTAAAGTTGATGTGTCTTTACATGTGTAGGGAACACAGCATATATATCATGTATCCTGTTGTCAGTTTTTGGAATTAATGTTATATCCATCTGCTGTCATTGTCAATGTTTGTGACTCTATATATTCTAAGTAGCAGCAAAACAAGAATATTCGGCTGTTTCAGGGCTGAAACTATCTCATCCCCAAATATCCCATTCTAGTCTCAGCAGAGCTGTTCCAATATCACCAAAGTATTCTAACATGTGGATAGACCATTCTGATCTTACCAGAAGTTGTCCCATCTCTAAACATTTTGTACATTTCTAATAAACATTTCAGCAAATGACAAGTGTTATAATTTGCTGTAACGCAAAAAGAGAGAGCATTCTTAGCTGGTTGGGCATGAAAGCCTACACTTCAGTACTATTGAAAGTCCTTTCTCATAGCTGTTGACTGTTGTGTTTCCAGTTTTTACACACCTTTGCACATTTTAAAATTACTATTATTTGTGCTGTTTTTGTCATTTGTTTGTCTTCGTCTGAGCTATGAAGACAGGAATTGTATGTCAATCAGAATAAGCTCAAATCAGAATGTCTTATAAGAATTGAAAAATAAACTGACAAACAAACTAACATTAACAACAAAGGTTGGTAACTGCTTCTACAGTTTGAAAAATTGGACCTTTACCTACAGCATAGCTTTGTCAGCTAATGTTTTACTTTCAAGGTTTATTAGAGTGTGTTCCTGATTTGATTTTAAAAGTCCCTCTTTAAGTGAGATGGGCAGTTCAGAAAGGTGAAAAATAAATGAATAACAAATTAAGTTATGCACTTTTGCCACATTGAAATCAGATAGCTCAGTTTATTGTGATCCTATTGAATTCAGTCAAAGCCAAGCTTGGCTTCTTTATCTTTCTTCTTTGTAATTGTGCATAGAAATTACTCTAAATAAGAGAAATCTATATCTGTGTGTTTATACATAAAATATGTACAGCCATCAGTGATTGTCTGAGTAAGGGTTCCAGGAAAAAAAAGATTCATTAATTTGGCTTCCTCTGTCTTTCAATTGCTCTGGTGCATTCTGGAAGCTGTGGTTGAACAAATGGATTGCAGTTTTGAATTGCTGTACCGCTGCTTGAATACTAAGTAACACTGGGTGGTGAGCTTTAAAAGTACTTAAAAGCAAAGAAATATCATGTCTTTGAAGTTTCAGTTCCCTCTTTTATAGGAACTGTTGTGCTATAAGTTGCACTTTTAGGCAGCTTATAGCATAACAGACAGCTGGAGAAAATGTTGATTTCACAAATTTAACAAGGAGCTCTTACATACAGTCAGTCTTCAACCTTGGAGTGTTACATTGAGTTATATCACATTGTATCCTTTGGCAAAAGCTTCAGTGACCAGAAGCTCTGTGTGTGGGTGTGGGTGTGGATGTGTGTGGTTGTGTTTGTGGATGTGGGTGGGTGTCTTCGCATACATTGTTTCTCATACTGTCCTGGAGTTCCTCCAGCTCTTTGGAGCAGACTTGAATAGCAGAGGCCTGCCGAGAAAAGAGAGATAACAGAAAATAATTTTCCTCTCCCACTTAAAAGCATCTTACATCAAAAAGCCTTATTTGAATAGGAGGATATAGCAAAGCTTTAACATTACAATGCATTAAATAGCCAAGTTTGTTATTATTTGAACACTGTTTCTTTTGGTCCATTGCAGATGCCCAACATCAACACTTCAATTGCTAGGATGTGTTTTTAAACTACAATGGCATTTTCCATGAAACCACTGAATGTCTGCAAACTTGGTAAGTTAAATTTAATTAGAGAGAATGTAGGGCGGGGTTTTTTTTGGCTGCCAGTTTCTTCTTTGTCGTGTGTTATCATTGTGGGAGGAGATTTGTCCAGGAAATGTGATCGCCTCCTTCCATCTGCCAAAAACAAATTGTTTATTTGAAGCATAGTATTGATAAACAGTCTTCAAGGTGATACATTAATTGAAGTCACAGCAATAGCAGTCCTACCTAATTTGGAGAATAAAATCATGCACAATTTGTTTTTAAGGTTTTTAATTAATTTTGAAAAATAATAATTCATTATTCTTTCATTTAGTATTTGTCTTAGTTGAACCTTTTTCTTAAAATATATAACATTTTGCATTCAGAAAAGAAAACTGTGTTATTACTGTTATAATTCTAAGCTGTGATCTTAAATAGCTTTTTAAAAAGCATCTGCATGAAAGCAAAATTAGTGCAACAAGAAAAAAAGTTTTGCTAATAAGTGTTCGTGTCCATGGGAACTTTCTTCACATAAAATATTGTACCTTTGAAATACCTCCCTAATTTTTCCAGACATTTAAGCTTTGCATAATACATGTCTTTCCTTAAGACGTTGTGGACCTTTCAACGCATAAGGTTTTTAAGAAGAGATTGGACAACCATTTGCGTGAAATGGCATAGATTCGCAGTGGTGGCTGACCTTTTGGGGCTCCTGTGCCAAAAATTGTGTGTGCGCTTGCATGCTTACGCTCATGTGCCAGCACCCAGAAAACAATGCGCGTGCCCCCATGCCCCCTACGCAATCCCTCCCCCTACCTGCACTGTGCCTCACATCTTATTTTCTGTGGGTTCGAGGCCTTTTTCGGCCTCCCAAAGGCGTGAGGAAGGCTTCTGCAGGCGGAAAACTAGCCCCATTTCGTCAGTTCCGGTATATTCGGAAAAACAGGAAGTGATGAAACTGGGCTAGTTTTCGGCCTGCAAAGCCTGCAGAAGCCTTCCTCACGCCTTTGGGAGGCAGAAAAAGGCCATAGAAAATCAGTGTGAGGCACGCACATGCACAGTGAGGTAAGTTTGCCTGCAGCTCACATGCCGGCACAAATGGCTCTGGCGTGCCATAGGTTCGCCATCATGGGCATAGAGTTTCCTGCTCGAGCAGGGAATTGGACTTGAAAGTTCCAACTTTATTATTCTGTTATACAATTATGTCACAGTAAATGTATATAATTGTCTGTTGCCCGGCAATCATAGTTATGATGAAAACAGAGAGTTATCCCTTTTCATGGTTGAATGGTTACTACGTTCTGTCTGAACATCTTTACAGTAATCCAATTTCCTGATATGTACAATCTTTTCTCACTGATTTACAGTAGCATCTGGCACTTATTTTTTCATCAGGATATAATGTTCTCTTGAAACTCACATTTGTAATAGACCAGTGGTGGTGAACCTATGGCACACGTGCCAGAGATGGCACTCAGAGACCTCTCTGTTGGCATGCGCACCGTTGCCCCAGCCCAGCTTGGTTGCATTTCTTGCCGTCGTTTGCAGGGAAACAAAAGTTTGTGGGACTAAAACAAAAAGTTCACTCAATCAATTCCAACTTCTCATGAAAGAAAAAGATCTTGCGAAGGTTTTTTTAGTCCCACAAACTTTTGTTTCCCTGCACACGATGGCGAGAAACTCAACAGAGAAATGCGACGGAGCTGGAAATCAGATAAGGCAAAGAAATGCTGGTGGCGGGGTGGGCAACCCACAGCTCCAGAGCCGCATGCAGCTCTTCCATCCCTCTGTTGCGGCTCCCTGTTGCCCTGTCACGACAGAGGGATGAAAGAGCTGTTGCCCTGTCATGGTGATGGCTGGAGCCTTAGTATGGGAGCGAAATGCCCCTGCACTTACCTTTGCTGCCTTCATCATGGTACATTTGCTGTTGCTGCCTCCATGGC
This sequence comes from Pseudonaja textilis, assembly GCF_900518735.1. The sequence continues at coordinate 2,769,398 of NW_020769322.1, read as the reverse complement.
CTGCCTGCTGCTCTCGCAGCACCTTGAGCAGCACAGTGAAATTTAATGCACTTCACCATGGGGGAGATGGGGTCCCCTTCTCCTGGAGCCCATTATGACGCAAAGCCACAATGCAACCCTACATCATCGTTGGTTCACTCTTGCCTCCCGGGTGTCAGTTGCTTTTCCTGCAGAGCTGCCAGTGTTGTGATGCCCCACCTCCCCGCCAGCCATTAGTATTCCAAATATCCACAGCTATTCCTCAGTAGCATGTTGAATGTCATTCAACTGGAGGGCCCATCATCCACCACTTTGTATTATTTATGCAGCTGGATTCCTTGGTACAATACTTCTCTTGCACAGAATGAAATGATGCATTTGCCATTGTCATTAAAGTAATAATCCAACTCCAGCATATTCTTATATTGTTGCTACCTAATACAGATCCCTGTTTTCTTTAGCTGGGCATTTCTTTAGTTTCATGTCTTGGATGACAAAGCTGGGAATACATACTTTTAGGGCACACTATGTTCTGTATATTAAATATCTAGTGATTGCACAAAAGAGGCTTAACTGATAATTTTTAATTATTCTATGAGGGCTTGTCTTTCATTTGCAAAACTTGCTGGTTGAACTAACACATTGTACTAAGCTAGAGTTTATGTTTATCATTGTTTGTTGAAAAGCTATGGTTATCTAGCTAGGAACTAATGCCAAAGCCCCCAAATTCTTTGCCTGCAAACCACAGTGGCTAGATTCACAGATACTGAACTAAAACCCACTGATGGCTTTGTACAATATGTGTTTTTCTATCAGATAGCTTTTGCACCTTCCACTCTTTGATCTTAACGTCATTCTTTTTTTTTATCTCTTCCTGTTTGTGGGTATTTGGCCAAAAGATAGCTTTTACAAACGAATAATATTATGTTGTACTTTCATAAGTCTCCCAACATAAAAGAAATGGTCTACAATAAATAATAAAACAAGAAAAGCAAATTTCAGGGTTTTTTAATTGTAGTGAGAGAAAGCCAAATGCTTGATTGTTATACAAGTACTCCTCAACCTACAGCCATAATGGAGCATGCCCATCATGGTCATAAGTCCTGACAGTCATAAAATGAGTTAGCCATATGTCCAATCCAATTTTAAGATATTTTTGTGTGGGTCATTAAGCGAATCAAAGATTCACCATGGCTGTTGTTTTGCCAAAAAACCAAAAATAACTGCTGGGTTTTGGCAAAACCATCATAAAACGCAGTCACGTGACTGTAGAATGCTGCAGATGTACATAAATGCAGCCCAGATGCTGTGTGGTCAAAGTTCAATTACCTGACTGCATGTGTGTGATTGTCAGAATTTTGAATTGAGGTTGTGAGTATCCCCTAAATAGGTCCATTGTAGCTTTGGACAGTCACTAAGTGTCCAGTTGTAAGTCAAGGATTAACTGTATCAAACAAAAACAAAAAATGTACTCCAGTAGGGTATGATCCAATTACAGTTAAAAATTAGAGAAAAGTGGCAAATTGCAGAAATACTATAAAGTCAATATATACAACAATACATTTACCATTGTCCTAAAAATACTACTTACAAATATAAAATCTATACCTATCTTCTACCTGACATTGCTAATAAAATACATTGCTCAAAAAAATAAAGGGAACACAAAAATAAGACATCCTAGATCTGAATGAATGAAATATTCTTATTAAATACTTTGTTCATTACATAGTTGAATGTGCTGACAACAAAATCACACAAAAATTATCAGTGGAAATCAAATTTAGCAACCCATGGAGGTCTGGATTTGGAGTTACACTCAAAATTAGAGTGGAAAAAAACACTATAGGCTGATCCAACTTTGATGTCATGTCCTTAAAACAAGTCAAAATGAGGCTCAGTAGTGTGTGTGGCCTCCACGTGCCTGTATGACCTCCCTACAACGACTGGGCATGCTCCTGATGAGGTGGCGGATGGTCTCCTGAGGGATCTCCTCCCACACCTGGACTAAAGCATCCCCCAACTCCTGGACAGTCTGTTGTGCAACATGGCATTGGTGGATGGAACGAGACATGATGTCCCAGATGTGCTCAATTGGATTCAGGTCTGGGGAACGGGCGGGCCAGTCCATAGCATCAATGCCTTCATCTTGCAGAAACTGATGACATTCCAGCCACATGAGGTCTAGCATTGTTGTGCATTAGGAGGAACCCAGGGTCAACCGCACCAGCATATGGTCTCACAAGGGGTCTGAGGATTTCATCTCGGTACCTAATGGCAGTTAGGCTACCTCTGGCGAGCACATGGAGAGCTGTGCGGCCCCCCCACATGCACATTTGTGCCCCACTGGAGGTCATTTTGTAGGGCTCTGGCAGTGCTCCTCCTGCCCCTCCTTGCACAAAGGCAGAGGTAGCGGTCCTGATGCTGGGTTGTTGCCCACCTACAGCCTCCTCCACGTCTCCTGATGTACTGGCCTGTCTCCTGGTAGCGCCTCCATGCTCTGGACACTACGCTGACAGACACAGCAAACCTTCTTGCCACAGCTCTCATTGATGTGCCATCCTGGATGACCTGCACTACCTGAGCCAGTTGTGTGGGTCGTAGACTCCATCTCATGCTACCACTAGAGTGAAAGCACCGCCAGCATTCCAAAGTGACCAAACCATCAGCCAGAAAGCATAGGAACTGAGAAGTGGTCTGTGGTCACCACCTGCAGAACCACTCCTTTATTGGGGATGTCTTGCTAACTGCCTATGTTTTCCACCTGTTGTCTATTCCATTTGCACAACAGCATGTGAAATTGATTGCTACCTAAGTGGACAGTTTGATTTCACAGAAGTGTGATTGACTTGGAGTTACTTGTGTTGTTTAAGTGTTCCCTTTATTTTTTTTGAGCAGTGTATATAGCTGGGCAATCCTGCCATCTAATTTTACAAACTGCCATTCAGTGTAACTGACATGCTACCAGTGGGTTCAGGGCTTCTGTCAGGTCATAAATCTTCTCAAATGGAGGTTCTTAAGTGGTACTCTGAAAATGGATTTTTGTGGAGTAAATGTGTTTTAAATGTTCAGTAAAATTTCACCATTAAAAAAGGTACTTCTATTTATTTTATATCTGCTTTTGGACTTGTTTCGGTCATCTGGTTACATCAGATTTGGGCATTTTAGAATAGGCACTTTCCCATCAACAGAAACAAATCTTAACTAACAGCCCTATTGATTCCAGCAGATTATGAGCAATATAATATTAATATTTGAAAATATGTTGAGATCATTTTTAAAGAAAGTAATAAATGGCAGTATTACATTAGAGGACAGTGGTTGCTGTCAGATGGAATAGAGCAGCCTTCTACAAGCTGGTATTTATGTTGGTTGAAGTACAAGAAGATGGTTTGTTCAATTAATCAATTTATATGAGTACCTAACAGACAAATTATGTTACTATGTGGCTTATATCAGGTTAAAAAGAAACAAAAAATAACTAACTAGACAAACAAACACAAAACAAAAATAACAATAAAAATATAGTACATTTGAGGCCAGCCACAATCATCATAGCAACATTACAAAATGATCTCTAATTTCCTGGGGGGAAGAGCCAGGCTTTGCAGAAGGCTGTTTGGCTCAGCGCTGTCTGAATCTCAGGGGATATGTGGTTCCATAAGACAGGCACCATGACAGAAGGCAAGTTGCTTGAATCTCATGAAATGGCATTGCTTCATAGAGGGAACAGGATGAACCTGCCTATTGGACCTTGTGAGAACAGCTGAAATAATCAGAGCCGGATAGTTCAACAAAGAACCTTTTTCCAAGAAAGACTTCATAAATGATAACTTTCATCTTGAATTACCCCCAGAAGCCTAATATAGCTGGTGTAGCTCAAAAAGTAGTGATGTTACATGGTGCCCTGTGGTTCAGCTATAATTATTCACATCACTGCATCGTGAAGCACTTGCAGTTTCCTGATGGTCTACAAGAGGAAATGTATGTAGAACACCTTGCAATACCACAAGAGGTGATTACAGACAGGGCCCTCCAGTTCAGGAATGGAAACAATTGACACATAAGATGGATTTGGGCCTCCTAGCCATTGCAAGTACCTGCTATTCAAGCAATTGCTGAGGGTCCAAGAGAACTCTCAAATAGTACACTTCCATAAGTTGATGGTTCTTGCATCTAGTGGTAGTGCAGAACTAAAGTCCACAGCTATACTAATACTCTAGAGCTGTGTTGGCGAACCTATGCCATGCGCGCCAGAAGTGGCATGTAGAGCCATTTCCCCAGGCACATGAGAAGTTGCCTGGAAGAGCCCCACTGCACATGCGTGTGCCGCTGCCTGGCAGCTGATTGTTGGGTATCTGGCGCACGTGGATGGAGGGGGGATTTGCGGGAGATGCATGTACAGGGACGCGCTGTACATGAGGGGATCCCATGCACATGTGCAGATGCGCTGAGTGCAAGGGGGAATTGTGTGCACATGCGCAGATGTGCTGTGCGTGAGGGAAATTGCATGCACATGCAGAGGCATGCAGTGCACGATGGAGAATTGCGTGCACATGCCTGGCACACGAGGGGGGTCGCATATGCATGCGCAGGGAGTGTGAGGGCCTCCAGCATGCATTGCTTTCTGGGTGCTGGCATGCAAGTGCGCACAAGAGGACGCGTGCGCAATTATCGGCATGGAAGCCGAAAAAGGTTAGCCACTACTGCTCTAGAGGAATGCAAAGAATGCTATAAATTTTCTGTTGTTTGTGCCATTGTACAGAGAATAAACAAGAAATTTCTTAATATAGGAATTTAATAGTGCATAAAAACTGGTTTTTATATACAAAAAATATCTAAGTACTCCCAATTTATTTGATTATAATTTATAATAATAAATAATTATTTGTCTGGAAGAAAAAGAGGATAACAAAGAAGCAAACATTCAATCTATATATATTAAAACAAAAATAACACTCATGTATCATCACAAAATCTCCAGAACTATAAAGCCTGCAAACTTGAAATTTTGCACATATGTTCCTCTTGGCTTCTAGGTGCTCACTAAGAAAGGATTTTTTTGAAGTGACCATCAGAGCGTTAGTGTTTTGTATATTATTATTAACACGCTCTGATGCTAAGGAGTTCTATTACTCCTCCCCACCTGAAAAGAAATCTGTTCCAAATGCAAAACACAAGCAGAGGGGAGGAGTTTCAGTTTTAGTTTCACAGCACCAAGCAGATGCGCTTACAGTACAGTTGAGTTAAGCCACGCCCAGGCTCCTTCCTGTCTCCTTCTTGCTCACACAGCAAATACTGTTTCAGTTTCCATTTTTCAGTTTCCAAACAGTCCTCAACTCTCATACACACTGACAGGACGCTAGCCAGATGAATACCGATGGATGCTGGTAGGCAGAAGCACAATTCCCGCCCCCCTATTTTCCTCCCCAAAAACTAAGCCCAAACACATAGTTTCGTAGCAGAGCGCAGGTATAGAACTAGTATCCAAATAAATCTAAATATTATCTTTACTACTTTAAAAAGTATATCGGTTACTTTAACTTTTTGCAAATAGCAAATTCTAAATAAACTTAAATGTTTTGGAAAATTTGGAGATAAAAAGTCATGAAGGAGAGAAATAGGGATAATACACCTGTAACCATCCTTAAAGATGATTAGATGCTCAAAGCTGCTTATGAAATGTTTTCTGACATAAAACTACTCAGTAGCAAAATACCCACCCACCCCAGTCTGGAAGAAAGTCATGAATCTCTTATGCTAAATTCTACTTTATATTAATTTTCCAACTATCTATTTATATATGGTCAAATAATTGTAGAATTTTTCCTAATATTTGTTTTGTTTAATTTACAGTATATATCAGTGCAATAACTTTGACTTTTAGCAACTTTCTTGGTAAGTGTTTTTCATGTACTATAGAGATCTTACTAGAGATGAGTTCTTACTGATAGCAACATCCCGGAAAGTGATAAAAATTCAATCCATCGATCTATGTAATGTTATGCCAAACTATGACTTAGTGTGACATAAAGATCAAGCAAGCCTCTGCTTCACACACATCCCCTACTCTATTTTATCCTTTTCTTGCATAGCTGGGAAGAAAATTTTGGAAGTGTTTATTTTTAGTTTTTTTTTAAAGACTGCTGATGTTAAAATGAGTCCACTTAAAATGAACCCTTCAAGCTTGGCCTGTCTGGGATTTCTGTTCCATTCATTAAAACCACATCAACTTCTTCATCATCACCGACAACAGTATGATGTTGGGAGGCTGCAAAGCAAATCACCAGCCTCCAGCATTAACCTTATCTCCAAGAGTTCCTTGGTCCCCATATCAAGCAATAGGTATTCTTAGAAAATAAATGTGCCGATTGGTTGCAATCTAATACTTGATTTAAATTATATCCAGCAAAAATAAATGGGATATAAGTATTTGGACTTGGAGCACCCTGGGTACTTAAACGGGGTGGGAGAAAGCACCAATTTGCATTATGGCCAATGGAACATTTTTCAACTATTTATATCCATCATTGACTCAATTGGTGTTCTTGATCACAGAAACCCAGGGAAATTTCATTCTGTTTGAAACCAGCTATGCGCTATGCTGATTTTTCCTACTTTCCAAAATGATTTTCTTTACTATTTAAAAGATATAGGTGAAACTCAAAAAAATAGAATATCGTGCAAAAGTTCATTTATTTCAGTAATGCAACTTAAAAGGTGAAACTAATATGTGAGATAGACTCATTAAATGCAAAGCAAGATAGTTCAAGCCGTGATTTGTCATAATTGTGATGATTATGGCTTACAGTTCCTGAAAACCCCAAATCCACAATCTCAGACAACTAGAATATTACAGGCAATCAATAAAATAAGGATTGTACATAGAACAATATCGGACCTCTGAAAAGTGTAAGCAGGCATATGTACTCAGTACTTGGTTTGGGGCCCTTTTGCAGCAATTACTGCCTCAATGCGGCATGGCATGGAAGTTATCAGCCTGTGGCACTGCTGAGGTGTTATGGAAGACCAGGATGCTTCAATAGCTGCCTTCAGCTCTTCTGTATTGTTCGCTCTCATGTCTCTCATCTTTCTCTTGGCAATGCCCCATAGATTCTCTATCGGGTTCAGGTCCGGTGAGTTTGCTGGCCAATCAAGCACAGTAATCCCATGGTCATTGAACCAGGTTTTGGTGCTTTTGGCAGTGTGGGCAGGTGCCAAGTCCTGCTGGAAAATGAAGTCAGCATCCCCATAAAGCTCATCTGCAGAAGGAAGCATAAAGTGCTCCAAAATCTGCTGGTAGATGGCTGCGTTGATCCTGGACTTAATGAAGCACCGTGGACCACCACCAGCAGATGACATGGCTCCCCAAATCAACACAGACTGTGGAAACGTCACACTGGACTTCAAGCATCTTGCAGTGTGTGCCTCTCCATTCTTCCTCCAGACTCTGGGTCCTTGGTTTCCAAATGAGATGCAAAAGTTGCTCTCATCAGAAAAGAGGACTTTGGACCACTGAGCAACAGACCAGTTCTGTTTTTCTTTAGCCCAGGTAAGACGCTTCTGACGTTTGTTGTTCAGGAGCAGCTTGACAAGAGGAATACAACATTTGAAGCCACTGTTCAGGATCCATCTGTGTGTGGTGGCTCCTGATGCACTGACTCCAGTCTCAGTCCACTCCTTGTGAAAGTCCCCAACACTTTTGAATGGCCTTTGCCTGACAATCCTCTCCAGGCTGCGGTCATCCCTGCTGCTTGTGCACCTTTTTCTTCCACATTTTTCCCTTCCACATAACTTTCTATTAATGTGCTTTGACACAGCACTTTGGGAACATCCAACTTCTTTTGCAATTACCTTTCCCTCCTCATGGAGGGTGTCAATGATGGTTTTCTGCACAGCTGTCAGGTTTGCAGCCTTTCCCATGATTGTGATTCCTACTGAACCAGACTGAGAGACCATTTAAAGGCTCAGGAACCCTTTGCAGGTGTTATGGCTTAATTAGCTGATTAGAGTGGGAGACTTTGAGCCTAGAATATTGAACCTTTTCATAATATTCTAATTTTCTGAGATTGTGGATTTGGGGTTTTCATGAACTGTAAGCCCTAATCATCTCAATAATGACACATCACAACTTGAACTATCTTGCTTGGCATGTAATGAGTCTATCTCATATATTAGTTTCACCTTTTAAGTTGCATTACTGAAATAAATGAACTTTTGCACGATATTCTAATTTTTCGAGTTTCACCTGTAGCTCTTGTGCCTCCTCTTCCTTCTGCCTCTTCTTTTTCCATGATTTTGCATGCTTCTTTCTTTAAATGTATATAATGGTGACAAACAATCTGCTTGATGCATGAAGCCAGGATAAGATGGACAGCTAGTTTTGGATTTGCTAATAGAACCATCAAATTGTAAAGTAGGATAGAGGGAAGAAAAGGCTAGGCTTAAGCTATAAGAGAAATAGACATGGCATGTCCTGATACATTTGTACACTCTGGTTGATGTATATGAATATGCAGTGAGAGTCTTTTTTCCCTCACAAGAAACATCTAAATCAACACTCCGGCTGACTATGAACAAAGAGGATTTTGAGTACATTCTAATGTGGAAATCTGGAAATAGTTCAAGGATGCCAGCATGCTACACAGTGATGTATAGGATGAAAAGGTTTCTATCTGTTTTCTTTATACATATTTATGTTTACATTTTGTAACTGTTTACAAGTAATCATAATGGACAAAGTATTATTTTAACACAGGTGCTTAGATACTGCTTCAATAAAAATAAAAATAATGCAAATGTTTAAAGGTCAGTAGATTTATTTGGTACATGTTTGTGAATTGGACACAATTTGATCAAATGCATCGGATATTATTTCTTAGAAATACCTAGTAAAGTTGGGGAGTGATTATCATTTTGTGAACAGAGGCCATCCTTCATATTTTTAGGAATAGCACAGAGCATGGGATGATAATGCAAAGTAACCAGGCTATGACATACATTTGAATGGCTCCAGATTTTTCTGTATTTTCCTGAACGTAAGGTAGAATTTAAAGAGGGTTGTTTCTTTAATTCTATAAGGCCTATTATTGGGAATACAATTCAGTATTATCAATTTCCAGTCTGACAATGATAGAAAACTCTGAAAACAATTTTCAGCAAATGGAGTCAGAAGGATCCTGGTTGCTCCATATACTTGGACTTTAGATGCTGTCCTATATGAACCTAAAACCAATCGAAAATCTTGAGGCAATATAGCATTGCCTCAATTCTTGGTGTATTCATGAGGTTAAAGGAAAGTAAATGACAAAAAGTACATTATGAGATAATTGATGCAAACCTTTGACCTACAGTATATACTTGCATCTAACACTAAACACAAACATACCTGTTTTGTGAATATTTTCATCATCATAATTTTACTAGGTGCCTATAAATGAAAGAATATCAGTCTGTTATGTTCAGGTGAAGTATATTTGCAAAAACCTACAGTTATCATTCAATTGGCAAAATGTTCTCATATAAATAAATATATATATATATATATATATATATATATATGTGAATATGTTCTTCATATAAATAAAAAAATTCAATTATTACTGTCAATGACAGTAATTAGCACTTTTTCCTATTTGCTGGAGATAAACCTAGAGCAAAATGGCTGCATTTATTGAATGGATGGGGAATTCGACAGAAAATGGAAGGAAAAATATCTTGCTTTATTTTCTTTAGCAACTTTGGCTGTAATTTACATACCATGGGAGCAACGTCGAAATCAGCAGTAAAGGGCCAGGAACAAGTTAATTCTTATAACTCCAGGCAAGTTAAATACTCTTGAAAAGTTGATGCTCCTATCTATATTTGTTCTCTTTCGTTTTACTTCAAGGTGTTCCACTGTACAATTTTTGTCTTCCTGCTTTCTGTATTGTGAAAGACAAGTATTTTATATCAATGCACAATAGGCCAATGAATGACAGTTTAAAGATTATAATATGTCTTAACATTCCCACAATATTTGCTTTGGAGTGAGGTGAATTTGAGGCTCAGAATTAAATCAGGAGCATATATAATATAGATCTTGAACTAAGCTGGGAAATCCAGGTTTGTGCCTTCATATGACCATGGAAATCCATGGCTGATTTAGAGCCAGTCCTCTCTTTTAACAAACTTCCTGAGAGGTTGCAGCGTAAGAACAAAATAATAGGAGAATCCCATGTCTATCATTCTGAGTTGGCAGGATATAAATATAATAATAAAGATTAAAATAAAATCAAAGATGGTAGGCAGAAAAATATAGGTAAAAAAATTCATTACATAATTGGTCTGTTCTACTTGGGAAGATCAGATTTACTGATCTTTTACTCAGTCTTCCCCATTTTTCTGTTTCAGCATGAACTGTTGTGTATGGGGTTTTAGACATGTAGTGGAATAAATATAGGCTGTTCCTGAATTTAAATGGTTCACACATAGTGCACTGATCCTTAATTTTCAACCATAGCTTGTGTCAAGTTATAATTGATTTGATATCCATAATGGATGGTTTCACAGTCATGCTAAGTACAAACCAAAGAAACTGTGCTTTAGATTAAGATAGTGTATTAACCCAGTCATTGATTTTAATCAACAGCGATCCTCAAAATAAAACCAGTTCTAAATGTCTTATTCAGTAAATTCATTTAAACATTGTTGTGCTTTACTCAGTATCTAGAGGAAGAAACATCCAGGAACGGATCTGTCTCCTAGAACAGGGGTCTCCAACTTTGGCAACTTCAAGCCCAGAGGACTTCAACTCCCAGAATTCCCCAACTCCAATTCTGGGAGTTTAAATCCTCCGGGCTTAAAGTTGCCAAGGTTGGAGACCCCTTTCCTGGAATATCTCCTTGCCTTGCCTCACTTTGATATCTGATGCCCTCTGCATGTGTACAGCAACTCCCCGAAGGAGTGTACCAGTTTGAGAAAAGCTTTTCTTAGACTGTAGAACTCTTAAGAAAGATTCTCAGAGGAGTCTGATGTCTTTATAGACACTAAAAAAATGGGATGATTTATAGTTCTTTCTTTTTGATACTTGTATCTCTATCACAGACGTTCCCTTTCCCCCCCCCACCAGGTCTCAGGAAAGCCAGGAGCCAGACCATCATGTTCTGGGACCAAGGGAGTTGGCTACTTGCCCAGCTTTCTCAGAAACAGATGCACAAAGAACATCAGTGAAGCAGGATCTAAGGTGGAAAAAGAAAGTAATTCTTAGCAGAAACCCAGTAAAGGCATCTGAGGTTCTAAAGGATCTTAAATATTTTCACTGAAATCAAGAAAAATTCTGAGATCATCAAAGAGTTTGAAAAAATATTGACTTGCTAGCTCTAACCACCCAAATACACCCTCCCCTCATTATAAGTTCCAATGAACCTCAAGTGAACAAAGGTTGAGATATCTCCTATATGATACATAAACATGACATCTTTTTGTAAATTGCAGATTTATTATTTATGCACACATGTTTAAAATTTTAAAATAAGAAAACAGTAAATATAGCAGATTCAGACAACTTTCCAGTTGTATTTTGTAATACCTCCTTTCAAATGGTTCCAAAAATTAATTAAATTAATTAAGAAAAACTTTTGAAATCCTTTCTTATTCTTCCTTTCAGAATTTTTTCTAGCTCAGAAATATTCTTCCATGATTGATCTGGAGATGTATTTCAGACTGTTTTCTTTGATTTTTCTTGCTTTTGTATGTGTATGGGTATATACTTGCCAGATGTCACATAAAAAAAAAATCAGGGGAAGGATAAATTGTTACCAAATTCTGTAATATTATTACTCTCTTAAGTGCTAAATGAATGTGTTACTCCCCCAGATAAATAAATGTGATACTACTCCCCCAAATAAAACTAAATTGTATGCAATGTCAAAGAAACAAATGAAACTGTTGTGATTCATTAATATTTTAATAAATAATTAAACATGGGAATTGAATCTTCTCTTAAAATTTTCTCTGGGTTTTGCTCCCCATGTTCTCTGCACAAACCTGATGTTTGGTCTGCTCTCATCCAGACCAAATATAAGTGAGTTTGGACAGAACACCTGTTCTATCTCATCATCTTAAAAAGTCATTTGCTCTTTAAATTGATACCTATCTTCCAGAAGTCATGATCCATACTTCAGCAATATCTGGGTTAAGGAAAAAGAATAGTTGGAATAGGAAGAAAAACAAAAAAGGGGATAAAAATGGATGCCCTTTGAGCTGAAGGGAACAAATCACTAGCTCGGGAAGAAAGAAAAGAGAGATGACCTAATTACCCATTGCTAAAAGCATTGAATTCGTCAAGCCCTCCCAAATAGCAGTTATACTTTCAGGCTAATTTTCTAAAGCAATTATGCTTTCCAGGAGCAGGCAGAGTATTTGCACTTCTTGCTCATTTCTTTGTTTTTAATAGCATCTGTTAATTCTTACCAGCGAATGTAAGCAAATCTTCTCAAAGATACAGTACCTACAAGGAGATCAGGAATATTTTTGAGCAAGGAGGGTTCTGCCAGGGAGAATGGGAAAAGAAAAGAACTAAAAATGAGAACTTTCTCAATTATAAGAAACAATAAAGTTGTTATTTCTGCCAAAGGAAGTGTTACAAAATTGGAAGGGTCTTCAGATCTCGGTAACTGCCATGTTTACTACTTTATCACTTTGAATCTATGCACATAAGTAATAAACGTCCATTGAAATTTGCAGAAAAAAAAGTTTTTAACTATAAACCATGCAGAGATTTCATCAACCATGAATTCATTGAAACATAGTTTTACCAGGGTGTCTAATCTTGCATAGACAACTTAATATACATCTAATTTGGGCCCAACATATTTTGGCCAATTATCATACACTTCTTTGGAATCACTGTTTTCTTACTGAAAAATATTGTATTCTTTCTTGTTTTTATACAGTGGCATAAAATCATACTTCAATCATACAGTCCAGGAATGTGCTAACATAACAAGACCATTATGTAATCTGACAAATGAATTTGCAGATTTTTGCCAGGGAACTGCACTTATTATAGTACAGCAAGACACCAGCAATGAAATAAATTATTCAGATATTCTACCATTCAATCCATATACTCAACGTAAGTAATTTATTCCTTCCTTTTGTTTGTTTGAATCATGTATTAATTTTGACTATCTCAAATCAGGTCATTTTCCCTTTGGGAAAATAAATACTTTTTGTTTATTTGTCAAGCAAGTTAGCCTTGATGACCTTTCTATTCAGTTATACTGTTCATTTAAGGAGAATTTTAAAAGCTAGGCTAGAAGTTAAGAGTAGCACAAAGAATCAGGTTCTATATTGAGGGCTGACTTTCAGAATCAAAATTGACATTGATGATTAAAGCAAACCAATAACACAAATATAAAATTAAAAATATTGTATGTATCTTTCTATTGGAAATATTATTTATAAGAATCCACTAGGTTTGATTAGAAATCCTACAGAATTTCCAAGGTACTTATATTTTAGGCTATTACATTTGCTAAGATTAAAAAAATCTGGATTGCCAGCAAATAGTATTGATAATTTCTTTTATTTATGTTTTAATCAGGATGCTTCAAGCCACCTCAGTTTAATATTTCGGTTTGTCAAAACTGTGTAAATGTCACAGTGAAACTTTCACCTTTGTTACTTAAAATTTATCAAAACCTTGATTATAGAATCACAGCGAAAACAGATGGTCTCAAGGAAAACGTAAGTAATTGATTATTAAGGTTAAAGGGAATTGGTAATTAAGAAATGTGCTAAGATTTTTGCTTTTATAATATATATCTCAGCTTCAGATGTGTTGCGCTCACATCATTTTCAGCCATCGTGTCCTTGGTTTCTTCCAGTTCAGTGTTTATATTCATTGGTTCTAAATGGAATGATGGAATCCAGATGGACCAATTTGCTTTGTCTGGGTTCAGAGTGCCAGCTGAACTTTATGGGTTGAGTGGTTAAGGCTAATATAGAAAATCAATGGTCTTACTAGCATACAAACCCACACAATGAAATGAAATTAACAGAATATCGAAACGCATTTTAGTATGTTGACATTGCAATGTCATCCAATTCAGAAACACAAATTACAAAATAAAGCTAGTGTTGATATTGCTGTTATGATTGTTGTAGTTATAAGTTATAAACTATATGTATCAATAACAACTCCCCAAACCAGAAAAAACAGATTACCCATAACAATAAGGAAGCTTCAATCCAAAAAAAAAGATCACTTTGGTGGAAAAACAAATCTGGTCACATTGCCAACTTCAAAAGCCAGTACAAAAATTTATGCCACCGGATAAAGACTGAATGCACCAATTATCACATTAAACAAGAGGAAAACCTTCTACCAATTCCATCCGCGCTTTCTACAATTTTACAAACAACAAACTAAAAGACTCAAGATCCATCCCACCCCTGAAAGGACCTAATGGTAAAGACTGCAACGATTACACCATTAAGGCCAACCTCTTTAATGCATTCTTTGGCTCAGTATTTGTAAACAGCAATGGATCATGCCCAGTATTTCCTAGTCGAGCCAAAGACAACTACAATGATCTAATACATATTGATTTTACAGAAGACAATGTTGAAAAAGCACTACGCAATCTAAAACCATCTCTAGCTACTGGACCAGATGGAATATGTGCCTACTTCTTAAAAAAGCTATCCACTGCCATAGCCGAACCTTTAAGCATAATCTTTGAAAAATCTTTCAGGACCAGCTCCTTGCCTAACCTATGGCCACAAGCCACAGTCATCCCCATCTTCAAAAAGGGAGGCCCCAGTCTAGTTGAAAATTACAGACCAATCTCTTTATGCTGCATCACCTGTAAAGTCATGGAGTCAATTATTAACCAATCCATTATCCTCCACTTAGAGACAAACAACCTACTCTCTAATAAACAATTTGGTTTCAGAAAAAAACTATCCTGTAATCTTCAACTCTTACACTGCAAAAACATATGGACTACACAACTCGATCAAGACAAAGCAATAGACGCAATCTACATAGACTTCTGTAAAGCCTTCGATTCAGTGGTACAGGACAAACTCCTAAAACTAAAATCTTATGGTATCTCTGGACAACTGCATAACTGGACAGAAGTATTCCTGTCAAAAAGACAACAAATGGTCAAAATTGGGAGCATCTTATCAAATTCTGTACCTGTCAACAGTGGTGTCCCCCAAGGCAGTGTTCTAGGATCAACTCTCTTCATACTCTACATAAATGACCACTGTAATCATATTAAGAGCAACTGTGTTCTCTTCACTGATGATGTAAAGCTATTCAACACCACAGACAATACAGCTACCCTTCAAAAAGACCTCAACTATGTATCAGAATGGTCAAACAAATGGCAACTTCAAATGTCAACAAATAAGTGCTCTGTCTTACATATTGGCAAAAAAAAAAGAAAAGAAAATACAGGCTGAATTGTCAAGACCTTGTTGATGATCCAAACTCCATCAAGGACCTTGGAACTCATCTCTAATGATCTAAGTGCTAGAGCCCACTGTAACTACATAGCCAAAAAGGCATTAAGAGTTGTTAACCTAATCCTACATTGCTTTTTCTCTGGTAATATCACACTACTAACTAGAGCATGCAAAACATTTGTTAGACTTATACTTGAATACAGTTCATCAGTCTGGAAACCACATTACGTATCTGATATTAACACAATTGAGAAAGTTCAGAAATATTTCACAAGAAGTGTTCTCCGCTCCTCTACTCGTTGCAGAGTACCTTATGTCACCAGACTTGAATTTCTAGACCTAGAAAACCTAGAACTACGCCATCTTTGGTCTGATCTAAGTATAGTATATAAAATTATATATTGCAATGTCCTACCTGTCAATGAATACTTCAGCTTCAACCATAACAATACAAGAGCAAACAATAGATACAAACTCAAGATTAACCACACCAAACTTGATTGCAGGAAATATGACTTCACCAACAGAGTGGTCAATGTCTGGAATATTCTACCTGACTCTGTGGTTTCTTCCCCAAACCCCAAAAACTAACCTTAGACTTTCTACTATTGACCTCACCCCTTTCCTAAGAGGCCTGTAGGGGGCGTGCATAAGCGCACCAACATGTCTACCGTCCCTGTTCTTTTATTTTCTTTTATGTATTCATTTCATGTATTCATAACTATGTTTATCCTTATACCTATTATCTTGTAAGCAATTGACAAATCAAATAAATAAAATAAAATAAAATAAAAATAGTATTATAGTAGTAGTATTTAGAGCACTTTACAAAATATCTCACTATTTCTCTAACCCCTATATAGAAAATGACATTCTTAAATAGAAAGTACAATGGTACTTCGATACTCATTGTCAGTTGGTTCCTGGAAGCACAGTAAGTACAAAACCGATGAGTACCAAACAGATTTTGCCAATAAGGAATAATGTAGTGAGTCACAAGGCAGCCAACACCAACAAGTTCTAGCTTGTGCATTGACTATTAAACAAACAATTAGTATCAGGACACAACTTTGGTGTCAAAGTGTGTTGCATGCCAAATTATATTAGTTTCAGAGCAGTTGAGTTACTGCTTTGAGTTATGGTTGATGTACCATTGTAATTGCAAAGTCATGCCTTGATTCCAGGTTAAAGTAGAGTTTCACCAATTCACTTCCTTTAGCTTTATCCTTTCAATGCATTTTAAAATAATTCACTTTTTTTTGTCTTTTACAGCGTATTGATAATACAAGCAAACAGGATAGTTTCTTCACTATTCTGGAAGATTTGCATCCAAATAAAAATTATTGCATTGCTGTTGAGGTGTCTAAAGGTTTTAATCAACAGTGCACTCCCACCATTCCAAAATGTATTATGCTTGACTCCAGTAATAGAAAAGGTACAATGAATTATGAAACAAGAAAAGAATGGGTCAGAGCCTGTTTTATTTTGTGACTAAAAGACTAAACATTTGTTTAGCATTTCAGTGTCTTTTACACGATTACATTATGGTTTTTTGTCTTCCTGACAAAACCAAGTAGTTTTGAAATAATCTGCAAATGCATAGTTGCTTAATGAAATATATTTTTAATCTGCAGATTATACTAAACTTTCAATCTTGGCTCCAGCAATACTAGCATTAGTGCTAGTCGTTGTAGTTTGTCTGTACAAGGTTGGTTGTATCCACTTTAAAAGGAGGACGGTACCAAGTATCTTGGTAAGTAGTGTGGCAAAATATTTCTAACTTAAAATTTGTATGTGTTAGGACAGTTCAACTAAAGACAATGAAAGGGATTCCAGAAGAAGCTACATGTCCCTTAACTCCATTTAATATTCCCTATATTTCTCCTGTACTTCATAGACTTGGGGTGATGTAGCTTATTCATTAGTTTAAAGACTATTTCTCTCATAATGGCTGTGAGAGTGCTCTTCATTTTAGTCTCATATGTTTACATATTCAATTCAAGTGCCAAAAGAAACAACACTCTTAGTTTGGCTGTATTGCTGCAGGACTTGATATACAAGTGGATTTGAGCTTACAATCAGGAACCTGCGCAAGATTTAAGAAGGCTTTTTTACAGTATGTAACTTTAGAGTTGATTTTCGAAGCAAGATTAATTTGATGTAAACAGCCGGCTGATAATCCAATGGAATTTTATTTTAAAATATACAGGCTATGTTTCTGAGGCTAAGTGAATTCCCATTAATTATTATGTGCTGCCCCTGGTGAAACACTACATCAGACATGGGGAAATGTTTTCTGTTCAAGGGAAATCCTTTGAACGGGATTTGAAGCAGATTATACCAGAGTTTGACAATAACAGTAGTAGTGAAACTAAATTGAAAGTCCTGCCCTCTGATAATCATCTATCTCTCTGTGCCAGAGAACACAAGGTACGCCTGAGTGAAAAGTTGTATCTGTCACATGCTTTCTTTCATTTATGAACAATAATCAAACAAGGCTACAAAAGCCATCTCTGCCTTCCCACTGAGAATATAAAGCCCCATTGAATTCTAGCATGTGCCACCTCATCGCTTTTTTAACAGAAGTGAAGAGTTGGGGCTCTGGTTGCCAAGAGATTTGCTGAGAGCTTTTATGTCCGTTCGTTTTTCCTCATCAGAGAAGAAGGGAAGTAAGAACCAGTACCTAGTTACCCACAAGGGAACGCGGGGCAGAATTAAAGAAGAAAGCATTTGACATTCTCAGGAAGGAAAGTTTAATAAAGCCCCAGCATTAAAGATACGGAAAAGCAAAGAAATATTATTCGTGAAATGAATATATAGATGTTTCAGGCTTTTTTTTTTAATGACACATCAATACTGTTTTGAGGGCATCTGTGAATGTTTGTGCATACCAACTTATGTTTTGTTTTGTTTTGTTTTCCTAGAACATCAAATCTAACTTGGCTTGTTTAGTCTCTGAACCAGATCTTGAAAAAATTTGTGATGTCCAGGTCCAGGAAAGTGAAGTGCAACAACACAGTGATGATGAGACCAGTGAAAGCGATGCTGAGAGTAACTTTGATACTAAATGTGACATCTTTAACCAGATTACACCATTCTCTGAGGTGGACATCACTCAGAAGATATTCACTGGTTGCTCAGCTACTACAAATGAAGTAACCAGAACTTTAGCAGAAAAAAATCAGAATGATATTGACAAAGGCAGCCCAATTACCCCATTATATCCTTCTGAAGTAAATTCTGGCCATGTAGGAGAATCAGAACGTACAGTCTGCTTAAATGTAAACTTAAATACTGTGAAGCTAGGAATATCGGATAAGAAACTGGATTTTTCTACATTTGACCATGAAGATATACTAGACTTGAATGAATCTCGTATTTCTGAATTTGAACCAAACCATATCACTGAAATGCCAGATAGTCAGAGCTTTGATGTTCAAAGTCCTCTATGTTCATGGGAAAATCTTAGTGTCTCTGGAGAAAGTGAATCATCTTATTCAGAAACAGAATGCACCAGTGGATATATGAGAAGATGTATCCATGTAAAGTGACAGAGCTTCCACTGTCCCTCCCTTTGAAAGGCACTTTTGGGAAGCAGTAATTTAGAACAGATAAATGAACTCTTTCTTCCATTTCTTCATTCCAAATTAATCCTAAAATGATCATGTGATTCATTTAAACAAGAAACAGTGTTGGCATTTGACTCCCTGAATTTATATCACATGTGAAACTTGGTTCCTATGGATACCAAAATATAATGTAATTACATAGCTCATTGTAAAGAGCTACACTTTATAGAAATGTTGTGATTGGCAAACTTTTTTCTATAGTTGCATGCCCTGCCTTCTCGTCTTCATGATGTGCACTAGCTGGGAATTCTAGAATCTGCACCTGCGGCATTTCAAGAAGCCAACATGTCTGGATTTTACTTCTCCATCATGCAGCTAATGCATATATTTGTCCTGCTGTTTTAGAAATCTAAAAATTAGCTGCTTTTTCTTGTGTTGTATTGATTCTTTTATTTTTAACAACCTTAAATGTCTTAGTACATGACTTTATTACAGGGCAATTTATTTCTCTGTGATTCACTTAACAACTGGCAAGAAAGGTTGCAAAATAGGGCAAATCTTACTTAAAAACTGTCTTATTCAGCAACATAAATTTTGGATTCAATTGTGTTCATACATCAAGGACTACCAGTACTATGTGAGATTGTTGTTAGGAATGTAAGTCACCTAACAGTTATCTCAGGTCCTCCAGGAAAGAACTCTGGAGCTTTTCTCTCACCTACCCTGAGGAATGCTTTTCAAATATTAAGGCATCTTGGCTCTTTTAGAAAACATTTGTCCCTTTTAAAATATTGCTATATTGAGGTTTCAAAATGTTGCTGTTCCCTATTTTCAGTCTACTATTCATATTAGGAACATATGAGATATGAAGGAGGGAAGGGAAGGGAAGGGAAGGGAAGGGAAGGGAAGGGAAGGAAGGAAGGAAGGAAGGAAGGAAGGAAGGAAGGAAGGAAGGAAGGAAGGATCAAATTAATGCACAAGAGCATTGCAATATTGTTAAATGGACTAAATTGTTTCGATATTCTATGCTAGGCCTTTGTAAGATGTGTTGGCTTCTAATCTTTCTAGGTTTGGATCAAAGTATTAATGGCAATCTTTAAGGTTTTAAACATTAACATTAAACATTTGACAATATCTGAGGAATCCTTCCATATATTCCTACCAGGATTTCAAAGGCATTGTCAGAGGCTGTTCTTTAAAGACCAAATGAAATTCGAAGTAAAAACAGACATGTTAATCAATGCTAGTATCTATCTTATTCATGAAAGTCCTATATATTTTTTGCATAACCCAACCTTTTGTTACAATAAAAAATTATAAATAAAATTATTGGGAACTATTTTTACATATTTAAACATTCAAATCTCTCTCTCTGTCTCTCCCTCTGTGTGTGTGTGTGTGTGTGTGTATGGAAATTTATATATGAAGAGACAGACATCACAATCTCTGGAACTTAAACTATATTATCCACGTAGCCTCTGCTAATATTGTCAAGAGTGTAAAACTACCATTGAAGAGATGTTTGCCTTTATGCATCATGCAAGCAATAGCTAAATTGATAATAAAACAAAACAAAATGGACACAATTTATTAAAGTGGCATTAGTGTCTTAGAATGTATTAGAATGTTTGGTATGGTTTTAAAAAATCATTCAAAGCCTTCTTTAAAGGATCAAGGTCATGTATTTTCTTAATCACTGCCAACCAAAAGTACATTTTTCTAGCAAGTCATATTAGAAGAAAAGCCTGTTAAAATAGTCAATCTGTGAAAATCTACAGCCAACCTTGGACCATTATGCTTTCCTCTAATAGGTACTTTGTGGATGCATCTTTTCTTTCAGATAAGCATTCAATTGAAACAAGTATCTTGCAGCAGCAACCTGTATTTCTGCCAAATCATAGACAAAGCCCCAAAGCTTTGCCCTATGGTAGACCTTCTCTGATCCTACATCTCCTTTGAAAGGATGAAGATAGGGCCTAATAATGAGCTCTTCCTCATGACACTGTTAATTTGCTTTCCATCTTTGAGTCAGAAGGAAAACATGTATACAAATTGCCCTGCCTTACTTCCTGCTTTTAACACCCTGGTAATGAGCTCAAAGAGAGTTACTCTGCTCCCATTCTTGAATGTTACATAGGTAGAATGTAGGTTCCTTTCTTCTGCTGCCCAGAATCACCTACCTGCAGAAAACCACCTTTCGGATGCTTCTCCAGAACTTACGACAAAACAGGCTGAGTGTTTTTGAGTGCCAGGGAATTTTCCTCCTGTATTTTGCCTATCTTCCAGAATATATTACATGGTTATCATAGCATCCAGGAGGTACACAATTTCTATTACTGAGTTGAAAATCACATAATGATTTCTAAAAAGCTCTAGGTATAAAGTAACCTTTTGATCTGGAAGAGTTCAATATTCTATCAAAAGTTCAGTATTAAAGCACTGGACTTCCCCAGTTCTGCATATCCTCCAAGCGATCACATAATTCAAGCAAATATGCCAAGCAACACAGAAGATGGGAGTATTCTAACATGCAAGAAGAATTGAGAAAGCCCCCAAAATTAACGTTTACCCATCTACAACATCGAACTGGAGAATGAAGGTAATATAGGTGAAACTCGAAAAATTAGAATATCGTGCAAAAGTTTATTTCAGTAATGCAACTTAAAAGGTGAAACTAATATATGAGATACTCATTACATGCAAAGGAAGATAGTTCAAACCACAATTTGTCATAATTGTGATTATTATGGCTTACAGTTCACAAAAACCCCAAATCCACAATCTCAGAAAATTAGAATATTACATGATATCAATCAAAAAAGGATTGTACATAGAACAGTATCGGACCTCTGAAAAGTGTAAGCATGCGTATGTACTCAGTACTTGGTTTGGGCCCCTTTTGCAGCAATTACTGCCTCAATGAGGCGTGGCATGGAAGCTATCAGCCTGTGGCACTGCTGAGGTGAAGACCAGGATGCTTCAATAGCGGCCTTCAGCTCTTCTGCATTGTTCGGTCTCATCTTTCTCATCTTTCTCTTGGCAATGCCCCATAGATTCTCTGTGGGGTTCAGGTCAGGGGAGTTTGCTGGCCAATCAAGCACAGTAATCCCACGGTCATTGAACCAGGTTTTGGTGCTTTTGGCAGTATGGGCAGGTGCCAAGTCCTGCTGGAAAATGAAGTTAGTATCCCCATAAAACTCGTCTGTGGAAGGAAGCATGAAGTGCTCCAAAATCTGCTGGTAGACGGCTGTGTTGACCCTGGACTTAATGAAGCATCGTGGACCACCACCAGCAGATGGCATAGGTCCCCAAATCAACACAGACTGTGGAAACTTCACACTGGACTTCAAGCATCTTTCAGTATGTGCCTCTCCATTCTTCCTCCAGACTCTGGGTCCTTGGTTTCCAAATGAGATGCAAAAGTTGCTCTCATCAGAAAAGAGGACTTTGGACCACTGAGCAACAGACCAGTTCTGTTTTTCTTTAGCCCAGGTAAGAGGCTTCTGACATTGTTTGTTTTTTCAGGAGCGGCTTGACAAGAGGAATATGACATTTGAAGCCCATGTCCAGGATCCGTCTGTGTGTGGTGGCTCTTGATGCACTGACTCCAGCTTCAGTCCACTCCTTGTGAAAGTCCCCAACACTTTTGAATGGCCTTTGCCTGACAATCCTCTCCAGGCTGCGGTCATCCCTGCTGCTTGTGCACCTTTTTCTTCCGCACTTTTCCCTTCCACATAACTTTCTATTAATGTGCTTTGACTCAGCACTTTGGGAACATCCAACTTCTTTTGCAATTACCTTTTGAGGCTTTCCCTCCTTATGGAGGGTGTCAATGATGATTTTCTGCACAACTGTCAGGCCAGCAGTCTTTCCCATGATTGTGCTTCCTACTGAACCAGACTGAGAGACCATTTAAAGGCTCAGGAACCCTTTGCAGGTGTTATGGCTTAATTAACTGATTAGCGTGGGACACTTTGAGCCTAGAATATTGAACCTTTTCATAATATTCTAATTTTCTGAGATTGTGGATTTGGGGTTTTCATGAGCTGTAAGCCATAATCATCTCAATTGTGACACATCACGGCTTGAACTATTTTGCTTTGCATGTAATGAGTCTATCTCATATATTAGGTTCACCTTTTAAGTTCCATTACTGAAATAAATGAACTTTTGCACGATATTCTAATTTTTTGAGTTTCACCTGTATAAAGCAATGAGCTCATAGCATTAACTGGCAGGGAATCCATGCCTTTCTTGGTAATGTAGAGTGGTTAACATGCAGGGATTTGTGGCTCACCAAAGAACTACTGAACAGTAGCTGGTTCTTTTTTATCAAAAGTGGCATGTTAATTCATGAGCTTAATGAATACCATGGATCACATAAAGAGACTAGCTTATTTTTGCTTACTAATGAGACATAGCAGTTCCATTTCTAGCTAGGTTGTTATTCCCATACTAGGCAAAATAAAAAGAAGTAGCCTGCACAGTCAAGTCATTTGACCTTATATCCACAACCAAAATAGTCATAGAAGTAGAGAACCTGTGACCAGTCAGAAGGGCATGGTCCCACCGGAGACCTACCAGGGTAATAAGACTTCAACATATTGCCAAATTCCAAGTGCTCCTTTTCAGCGTGCTTTAAATGTCCACATAGGTGGGCTTCTATTAAAATATGAGTAAAAATATTATTTTTATGCCTGAACACCTTAGTCCAAATTCAGAGTGAAAATGAGATGGAGGAAATGTAATGAGGATATGCCCTCTACAAATAATTTGTGGGATTTCTTTGTGCTATGGCAAGCAAGAGATGCAGATATGTCTAACATTGCCAAATATCTATTGATCGTTCATTAAATAAAGAAAAATTCTGTACAATTCCTGGTTATATCAACAGTAGCTGGGAAGAATGCGCAAGACTAAAGTTAACTGAAACAAAACTTTTGGTGTTGTTATCTCAACTTCTTTTATACCCAAAGGGCTCTCAAGGATTAGTATTCTATTTTGTAAACTTCAAAGTGCTGCTATTAACAAGAAGTTCTTCGTGGTTGTAAACATACTATCTAAAAGAGTATTCTTCCTATATGTGCCTTTCTATAGCCTAAAACAGAAACCTTGTTCTCACCCCTTCCCATGCTGAGAGAAAATGAGGAATTGCGTAGGAGCAGACATTTTTAGGGTAACCTCTCCGCTTGTGAACAGCCTCCACAGTATCCACAGTATACTAAATATGTGTGTACTCTCTTTGGGTTCCAGAATTAAGATAATTTGGACCTGTTTAGTATTTGGAAGGCAGACTACGTAGAGAGTACTAGGCTGGATTGATAAATATGAGGGGAAAACATGAAAGAAAGCATACAGTTGCCAAGAAATTTGTACTGGTAGTTAATTAAGAGTCAAATTTGATTCAAAAAGCTTCTGAAGTCAACCCACTTCTATTTTATACAGACATCGAGTCACCTTATAGGTGACAGAGACACATATATACAATTACTCTTAAGAGGGCTATCAATCAACTGAAGGTAATTTGGGCATATTCTCGGGTTAGTGGATCAATTTATAATAGCTTGTTTGTGAGTGAAAGATTCAGTTTAAAATTGCCACAGCTGAGGCATTTGTGTGATATAAGATAGTCTGGTTTTCTTTAATAGGGATATGACATTATTTGAGATCAGGAAAAAGAATAGTCAAACAGTTCAAGAACCACTCAGGTATTAAAAACAAACCACCTTCATATATTATGGCTTAAAATTTGATCACCACCATCCTCAATTAAGCAAATTACAGCTTGTCTGGGTTTGGGTGTCATAACATTATGAGCCCATTTGGTATAGTAGTTAAGGTGCGGGCCTACTGTGAGTTGTAGTCCCACTTCAGACATGAAAGTTGACTGGGTGACTTTGGCCCAGTCACTCTCTCTCAGCCCAACTCACCTCCATGGTTGTTGTTATTGGGGAAAATGGAGGGAGGAGAGAGTATTATGTATGTTCCCTTGGTTATTTATAAAAATAATAAAGCAGGATAAAAATCAAGCTAATTAATTAATCTAAAAAAGTGAAAGTTCCTGAACTCATTTATGTTGTTTTTGTGAAGGCAATCCCTAAAGTGCCCCTCCTGAGCCTTTTATTGCATTTATATCTCTAACCTACCTTATTAAAATCATGTAAGATGGCAGATGATATTCCATCCCAGTATAAAATTAAGACATTGTTTCAAGCAGTAAAATGTTTGAGCCTTGCTAGTGTTATGCAATATCAAGCATTAAAAAGCACTGAAATGGCAAATCACTGGTAATCTTGGATTTTCCAGTGGGGAATTTTCTTCTTTAATTTTCCAACATGATACTATGCATATCTGCATTTCATGAGGGGATTTCCAACCACATGCATTAGTTGTGAACAGTTTGAATTTCTGACTTTTTGTTGCAATACTACTTCCTATTTCTATTTTTGAACTATCTCAAGTGAGAAAAAATGTTCAGGTTTCATCTATCCCTTCTGTTTAACAAAACAAAAAGATACTATATTAAGATAAATCAAGAAACAAACCAATTTTTACTGATGCTACTGTACAGGGCCTCTTCCATAAAAAAACAATCCGAACATTAATCATACTGCTCAGATGCACTATTTTTTACTTTTATATGTGTTTCCTCAAATATAAAGCATGCAGTGCATTATGTTTGTTCGATGCAGAGTTGTTTATGGAGTTCCAGGTTACAGGACTAAAGTTGGCCCTGGTTAGGCAGCCGGGCAAGTTTATTTTATTTATTTGTTTGTTTGTTTATTTGTTTATTTATTTCATTTGTCAATTGCTTACAAGATAATAGTATAAGTATATACATAGTTATGAATACATGAAATGGGTACATATAAGAAAAATAAAAGAAATAATAGGACAGGGATGGTAGGCACATTGGTGCGCTTATGCACGCCCCCTACAGACCTCTTAGGAGAGGGGTGAGGTCAATAGTAGACAGTCTAAGCCTTAGACTCTAAGGTTAAAGTTTTTGGGGTTTGGGGAAGAAACCACAGAGTCAGGTAGGGTATTCCAGACATTGACCACTCTGTTGCTGAAGTTGTATTTCTTGCAATCAGGTTTGGTGCGGTTAACCTTGAGTTTGTATCTATTGTGTACTCTTGTGTTGTTATGGTTGAAGCTGAAGTATTCATCAACATGCAATTCATTGCAATGTATGATTTTATATACCATACTTAGATCAGACCGAACAGCATAATTCAAGGTTTTCTAGGTCTAGAATTTCAAGTCTGATGGCATAAGGTATTCTACAATGAGTAGAATACCTTATTCTACTCATAAGATAGAGCAGAGTAGAGTAGAGAACTCTTCTTGTGAAATATTTCTGGACTTTCTCAACTGTGCTAATATCAGATACATAATGTGGGTTCCAGACTGATGAGCTGTATTCAAGTATTGGTCTAGCAAATGTTTTGTATGCTCTAGTCTAGTTAGTAGTGTAATATTACCAGAGAAAAAGCTACGTAGGATTAGGTTAACAACTCTTAATGCTTTTTGGGCTATGTAGTTACAGCTCTAGCACTTAGATCAGTCATGAACCTCAACAAATACTTTATTAAGCATTCCTTCAATTTAATCTATCCCTTACACTAAAGCCACAGGGTAAACTCAACTCTTTTCTTTGTGTGTATGCATATATCTCTTTGAATGTTAGTCCTGGAGACTGCCCAAGCAAGTCCCTAGTTTTCTTGGCAAGATTTTGAAAGTCCTTTGCTTTGTGAGAAAAAGCAACTGGCCCAAGGTCACGCAGCTCTCACTTTGTGCCCCAGCAGGAACTAGAATTAGAACACACACACACACACACAGTACAAGCGTGTGTTGAGTTGCATAACCTATGGTCCCTTCCTGCAAACCCATTTTTTTTCCTTGCTTAGTTTGTCACAGAGTCAATGCATCTACATTTTGTTTCAGGTAACCAATCCAGCTGCAGTTAACCACTGATTAAACCCCTAGGGGAGATACTTGATCTTAGGAGGAGGATCAGCATCTTCAAAATAATCTCACCAGTACAATCAATGATATCAATTCATTTGAACAGCCAGCAAGGACAGGCTGGGTTATCCCAGGAAATGGTGATACAGCAATGGCTGAGCTATGCAAAAAATTCCTAGTGAAGAAAGGCTCTAAGCTGGTGACCATGCTTTATTGGAAAAAATAAAGGTCTAAGTGGGGGGTGGGGGGGTGGGGGCAAAGTGAAAGAAAAAAGTGGAAGACAAAGCAAAAGACAAAGCAAAACTTTACAAAATGCCGGTTTTAGTAAAAATGAATAAAATCGAACAGTATATGTTCAGTATATTTATTTTAAAAACACAATTCAATTTCTTAGAAAAAATGTAATAAATGATCCAAAGCTAGAAGAATGTTGTATATGCTTTGAGGCTGCAACAGGACAGTGTTGGAATAATATTGTGATTATGTTGCAGTTAAAAATGAGTTAAACATTTCTGGTGAGATGAAGACTCTGTCCTAGGATGTGGCAGAAAAGAGATACAGTATTTCCAAAGCATGTGCTGAGGTTAGATGAAAAGCAGAAAAGGACTGTACTTTAAAAAAAAAAAAAGATTAAATATGCAGGTGCTTGCTCCATCTTGCATGATATTGAAAACGGGAGCGAAAACTTAGTATACTTCCTCTTTATGGAATGAGGCAAATTTCTCTTCATGTTTTGCTTTTCAAATCAAGGACCTTCCTGATTTGAAAAGAAAGCCAGTAATCTCACGGAGAGACATTGCTAAATTAGTGGAATAAAAAAACAGAAATACTTTTAACTATGAGAAAGACCCAGGTGACTCTAGGTTTGCCAGCATTACAACTTCCTTTGCGCTTAACACTTTCCTCAAGCAATGTTGTGATTTTGTTTCTACAAAGTTAGATATCAACAATCGCAACCTGCAATCCTTTCTATCCTCTTCGCCCCAATCGGCAAGACACACAGCCTCCCGCCCCTCCACCTCCACCCTCTTCCCCGTAATTTATCGCTTTATTTGCTTTTAAATACCCGGAAAGACAGGATCGGTGCTATCATATGCCCCACCCCCACCCTCCCCGGGGAAAAAAACACCTCAGGTTTTGCAGCGGCTGCTACCAAGCCGTTCCTTCGCCCTCGCTTTGGAAAGGAACCCAAAGGTAGCTCCTATAGAAGCTGCTGCTCCAGCGACGAAGGTGGAGCTTTGATGCGGGGTGGCTGGCTCGGCAGACGGACAAAGCGCACTTGGGGGCGGAGGCGCTTTGTTTTTCTCCTTCCCTAACTACGGAAAGAGGGATTTCCCGGGTTTGTTAGCGCGGCGGCACTGCTGCCTCAGTTTTGTTCAGGGGCCAAGGTTCACCTGGACCTCGAGAAAAGGAAACAAAGTCGTGTTGGGTAGAAAGAGTGCGGTGAGTTCCGGAGAAACAACGCGCAGCAAAGCGAAGGCAGACAGCGAGAGCGTCCCAGAGTGACGAGGCGTTGCCAAGAAGTGGGCGCCCGAGCCTATTCCTGAGGAATTCACCGCGGGGATTCGACGGGGCCCGCGTGCAAGTCGCGTAGTAGAGGCAAGCCAGGACGGCGATCGGCGATGGTAGCCGAGAATGATCCCGACGAGAAGCTGGTGGTGTCTAATTTGCGGCTGCGTCTTCTGGTCAAGTAAGGAGCGAGCCTAGATTGGAAAACCCGCGTGTTTTTATTTTTTATTTTTTAGCAGTCCTTGGGAGTAGGCTTTGGAAAAAGTTGGGCGGCCTTTCTCTGGCCGAAAGTGGCGGCTGCGTTTGCCTCTCCTCACGTATTAAACGGCGCGCTCGGTTTGTTACACTTGGTCGCGAGTGAAAGGGAAGGAGGTAGGTCCTTCGGTGGCTTGACAGAACTCGCTGGTTGAAGGTACTGCTGGTTAAACATGCCGTGTCACCCTAATACAGGGGTCCCCAAACTTGGCAACTTTTAAGATTTGTGGACTTCAACTCCCAGAATTCTCCAGCCAGCTATGGTCAGCTATGCTGGCTGGAGAATTCTGGGAGTTGAAGTCCACAAGTCTTAAAGTTGCCAAGTTTGGAGACCTCTGCCTAGATAGATGGGTAACACAGCAATTCAGACAAGGGAGAAAAGGATCCTGTGTGGGGCATGTGAGATGCTCTACTGTCAGTGGAAGTGGGAAACTGGCTTTGTGGGTTTTTTGAGCGTCTTGGTTCCAAATTTCTATGGAGAGTCTCAGTCTCCAGCTCACAGTTGTCCCAAAGGTGCTTTTTCAAAAGGCAACTGAACTTCATTTTTCATGAAGATGTTTCACTTCTCATTCAAGAAGCTTCTTCAGTTCTGATTGAAAGGTGGAGATCGGAAGGATTTATTAGGACTCTTTCTGAGTCGTGGAGGCCACTTGGAGGTTTATCTGAGGGCACATATAAACCTCCAAGTCACCTCAATGAGTCTCAGAAAGAGTGCTAACAACCAGATGACTGCAAGGAATATAAATCCTTCCATTCTCCACCATTGAGTTAGAACTGAAGAAGCTTCTTGGATGAGAAGCTAAGTGTCTTCAAGGAAAAACAAAGTCCAATTGCCTCTTGGAAAAATATCTTTGGATCTTGGTTTCAAGTCTTCTTTGCATTTTAGTCGAAGTTTTTTTCAAGGCAGTGGTGGATGTTGCCAGGAGAGAAGAGCCAAGTATTCCAGTTCACAACAGATTTCTCACCTCGGAGAAGAAACAAACTTCTCTGACTGAGTGGACAAAGGAAATTCCCAAAAGGATTTGCTTTGACCAGACTCTAAGGCAACCTCATAGTTCTAGTCATAGAATACTGTTGGTAGCTGAATAAGGGATGTGTGATAAGCTTTTAGGAAATTGGATTTGATGGTTTCTAACTGCAAATATTCTTATAGGTGCACAAGTGAGCATCACAGATACAAGTTTAATTTAATTGCTTCGGGAGCATAGTTATTACAGTACTATATTTGCATATTTATTAATTACAAATAATGCTCTTTGGGCTCTTAAATTAAGCTCATTCAATTGATTAGTCCAGCAAGTGGAAAATTGAAAATGAACACCTGGATAAGTAAAGGTCCTGACCTGCTCAGTAAGTCTCCTATTGAACTTATGTCTAATTGGTGACTAAAGACACTTTCTTGAATGCTTTTACCTCCATTTTACTGTCAGCCGTCCATCCCATCAACCATGCTATCCTTCTGGAGTGGCTTGGGGGTTGGAAGTGGGAGGTTCTGTGTTGTCCCGGTTCACTTCCTTCCTCTGTTCTGACTGAAGAAACTTCTTGCATGAGAAGTGAAGTGTCTTCAACAAAAAAACAAACTAAACAAAAAAAGAAAGTCCAGTTGCCTCTTGAAAAAAGCACCTCTGCATGTTGATAGGAAGAGAAAGGTCTGGACCTTATCCCCTGCTTTGCAGGGTTCCTCAAGTATTTCCTCAAGTATTTTCTCCTCTTCTGTTTAACATTATGTGAAGCTGCTGGGTGAGACCATCTGCCACCATGGCCTGAGATATTATCAATGTGCTGATGACACCCAGCCATATGTCTCGGCCTATGGTGAGTTTCTGGAAATATCCCCAAATATCCCTTTAATACCTTACATGCCCACCCCAAGAAACTTTTCTCCATGGCTCAAATTGATGTTACCCATTAGAGTGACAACAGGCAGCTTTTCCTATGAAAGAAGAAAAAAAAAATCATTTTCTCTCTTTCCACAATGTGGTCAAGGCAGTTTTACTGTCAAAAGTGGGGGAAACCCCAACTAGATGAATTTAGAACATTTGTTCAAACAGTTTCTGAACTTAATCACCATTAATTCAAGCAGGTTGCCCAGAGAAGGGATATTAGCTTCAATCTTGTAGTTCAAATCTTCTGATCCAATGATCGGGAGTCAGAGGAGGAGAATATTCTCTCCTATGGCCACATTTGCTGGATAGAACACCTCTTTCACATGAAGAGGAATTTATAACCTGCTCCATTCAGTGTAAAAAGCCATGAGGTGAAAAGAGCAGAATAACACATGCTTTACCACCTACTTTCTCCTCGTTGTCAGGACTGAAAGTTTACCAAAGATATTGGCCCAGAATGTGTTTTGTATATCTTTGCAGAATGCACAGCATAAACAGGCATGGCAATATGATTGATTTCATCATCAAAATATCGAGCCAACATCTCAGAAAGCTATCAAAACTTCCATATGATTTAGCTTGGTCAGATCGCAAAATGCTTGGAATTATATAGAAACATTTTGCTATAAAACAGTGGAATGATGGTCAAAAAAAGAAAATGTATATTTTCCCACACACGACCATTTACAGTAGTAAAACTAATCATGAAGTCATATCGGTAGTTGATCAGATTGAAACATTTTTTCCCCACCTTTCCCAATTTGTTTTTTACTTTCAGATGGGATATATATACATCAAACAACAAAATAGACTCTGGATAGTAGGATAGGAACATTTACAAGCATTTGCTTA
This sequence comes from Pseudonaja textilis, assembly GCF_900518735.1. Next base: position 2,737,918 of record NW_020769322.1, on the reverse strand, counting down.
AAGATCCATTATCCATAAAATGACCCAGACTTCAGCACTAGCACTCCCTATATTGGTGAAAACGGGTGCTGTCCTGGTTTCTCTTCTATTCATTTATTTCCCAAGAGGAGATCATTCCTATCTGCAGCAGCAGCAACAAAGATAAAAGGTTTTTAAAAGTGCTTTTTACCAGAGGCTTTATGATGTAATCTATCTGGGTTTCTATTTCCATATTCATTTGGTAGCATTTGGGTAATGACAAAACCAGTTTCCAGTCATGTCATTCAGGAGATTGCTAAACTCAGAAACCTCCTTTTGATGATGATAACTTTGTTACGCTCTGCCTCTGAAGTGAAAAACTACAGGAATCTATTTTCAGGAATCTTCAAAATGGCAATATGATTCAGAGTTTCAACACCGTGTTTATTCTTTATTAACCAGCTGAGACTTGCAGTTGAAAATTTTGGGAAATTACATCACTATATAATTATCTATCTATCTATGTGTGAATTGTTTGTGCTGTCAATGAAAGAATGTCAAAATCATGCATTGAACAATATTTATTTTTTTCATATTACAGTACATGCAATTATCCAAGAGCCTCAAAACATACGATTAAATTCAGTTATGCTTAACAGTGTTCTCCTATGGGATCCATCAAATTTTTCTGAAGGAAATGTAACTTATACAATTCAATATAAAAGGTAAATGTAAGAATGGATAATTTTCATACTACATATGAAAAATGTAATTTGTTTCTTTTATGTTATTCACATGTTCTCTTATACAATTGAAAATATATTTCAGCTTATTCTCTAAATTTATTTTCCCATCCATTTATATGGGAGGAAAATTTCTTTGGATAACAACTTATAATATGAAATTTGAATTATATTGTGCATATATTCCAAAAGTTCTGTAACCTTTTAAAAAGAAACTAGTGATGGTTTACCACAAACATTAATTTTAGGATAACCTATATTCCAGAATTGGATGAACTTTACATGTACAGGCAACTTTAAAAAACAAAATATCAGGTATATTATCAAATATATCAAGTATTTTATGGAGATATAATTATGATGTCTTCACATGTGACCTCTTCAGATTGCTTTTTTTACATCTTAACAGAGAATATCTGCTAAGGATGAAACAACAAAGAAAAGATAAAATGCCTTGTAGCTGAAAATGATAGGAACGGTGTATGGATCTATCCCTATTGCCTCAACTTTTTGACATTAAAAATTAATTAATTTAATATTTCTACCCAATCTATCAATATATTATGAGGAGCTGGTAATAGTAAAGCATCAAGTAAAGTGTGGGGGGAAAAAATCAGTCTGGTGGAGTAGTTAACATGCCAGGCTAGAAACCAGATTGAGTTCTAGTCCTGTCTTAGACACAGAGCCAGCTGAGTGGCCTTGAGCCAGTCACACACTCTGAGCCCTAGGAAGCAGGCAATGGCAAACCACTTTTGAAATTCACATTTATCCCTGACTCTTGTCTCATCTTATTTTACTAGACACATTGCATTCACATTATTTTTATGTTCCTGTTAACAATCTAATTCCCACTCACAAACAACGAAGTACAAGAAAAATACATTATTACTGTGTTCCCCCGAAAATAAGACCCAATCAGAAAATAAGCCCTAGCATAATTTTAAGCATGTGCCTAATATAAGCCCTACCCCAAATTATGGCGTGTCCCATGCGCCTGACCAGTCTCAAAGAGGACCTGGTCTGACTTCGCCCAGGAGATGCATCTGATCAAGGGCCACTACCGGCCTGCAAGCACCTTCAACTGGGCTCCCAGAGTGGTCCAAGGGGATGTCGAGGCCCTCTTCGCACAGCACGCTGCATGGAGTGGCATGTGGTCCAGTGTCGTCTCAAGTGCTCGAAGTGCACCCTGCACTTTAATGACCCCATGTTTCCATAGCAGTGGCACCTGATGAGCAAGTGGTGGAGCATGGGTGGCTTGTCTGCAGAGGTCCTGAGGTGCATGGGTATGGGGTGCATGGGGCAACTCCACCCCACAGCCACCTGCCTTGCCTGACCTTGTGGTAGCAGTGGCACACCATATGGCTGTCTGCTCTGTTGTGGGTGCGAGCAGACAGACAGTGGGACAGAGTGGGTGGGTGGGTGGGCTCCTGCTGGATGGGGCTGCTGCTGCTGGTGCCTATAAGACATCCCCCCAAAATAAGCCCTAATGGGTCTTTTAGACCAAAGGCATAAAAATTAATCTACTTGCTGCAGTTTGTTGCATTTATTATCACATGCATTTGTCCATGACATTTTTCGACCAACGTAATTATCTTTGATACATTAATTTACAGATCACTAATCCATACTGAATTATACTATATTGTATTGTTTAGTTGCTAAATCGTGGCGACCACCTGGACCATAGCACACCAGGCCCCCCTTTCTTCCCAGAGTTTGCCCAAATCCAGGTCCCTTGGGTTGATGACACTATCTAACCATCTCATCCTTTGCTGTCCCCTTCTCCTTTTGCCCTTAATCTTTCCCAACATCAGGATCTTTTCCAGTGAATCCTTTCTTCTTATTTGGTGGCCAAAGTATTTGAGCTTCAGCTTCAGGATCTGTCCTTCCAAAGAACAGTTGGGGTTGATTTTCTTTAGGATTGGCTGATCTTACACTGTATACTGAGCCATTATAAATCTGAGAACTCAAATGATTATATAAATCATTTGAGTTCTCAGCCAACAATACACTTTTGTATATGTGTGTGTGTGTGTGTGTGTACATACACAAAAGTGCGTGCCTTTGTGTCCCTAATAAGCACATCTCTAACAACACTATGCATTTTTTGCATATTTGTCAATGAATGCATTAACCAGCCTAGAGCAAATTACCTATTCTCGCTTTATTCCCTCCTCACCATTCACCAAATGTACCATTTATTTTCTCATCATATGCTGCTCTTATCACTATATACAAAAGGTTCCATAATTGAAGCTTATTGCTTTTATCCTATACTTTCTCTAAATCAACACACATTTGCTTCCCAAATTTGGCTTCCCCCTTATATCCTTTCAATAATTTTTTTTTCTCAAACAACTTCCAGGAATTCTTAACCAACTAACTCCTCTTCAGTTTTTACACTGACACTTTCCCCCCCCCCTTTATATAAGATAACAATAACAGCCTTCTTCCAATTGTCAGGCAGAGATGGAATCTTCAGACTCATTTTAAGACCCATCTTCAGCCACTCTACAAAGATTTTAACACTTTTCCAGTTATCCCACCTGCACATGAAGCTTTGCCATTTTTAAAACCCTTCTCATAGTAGTTGACTTCTTTTCCATTTTCCCTTTTCTTTTACTATTCAATACAACATTGTTAAACTCACATAAATCTGTAACATATGTTTCTAGCACTGTTTCACTTTGAGTTCACCCAAATAATTTCACTTTTACCTTTCACTATATTCGTTCTGCTGGAGGCTTATTGCAAAACGTCACTTTCATTATCATTTTAGCAATCATTCTCTTTTATCCATTTTTCCTCATACATAGCCTCTTTCATTTCATTAGCCTATAAAGCATCCTTTTTCATGCTTTTCCATTAGTGTATCTCCAGGCACTTTTTAGACACTTTGTAACAGCTTCCTCATTATGTTTTGCATTAATTCTGTTAGGAACTTAACCAATTTCTACCACTAGTTCACGTAATTTCTAGTCCTAATTTCTGCAATTACAGGTGGTCCTTGACTTATAACAGTCAATTTAGTGACCGTTCAAAGTTACAACAGCACTGAAAAAAAATGACTTACAATTGTTTTTCACACTTACGAGTCACAACCTTCTGCAGCATCCCCAGGATGATTCATACTTATAACCATTGCTGTATCCCAAAATCATGTGATTCCCTTTTGCGACCTTCTGACAAGCAAAGTCACTTAACAGCCAGATTTCTAACTTATCAACTACAGCAGTTCACTTAACTACTGTGGCAAGAAATGTCATAAAATGGGGCAAAATTCACTTAATAAATGTCTCACTTAGCCACAGAAATTTTGGGCTCCATTGTGGTCGTAAGTCAGGGACTACCTGCATTCAAGTTTCTCTCTCTCACTTCTTTCCTTTTCTTTCAAGTCTATTTTCCCACAGATCCACTTCTGATATTATCAAAAATAGTCTGTCCCACATTCAAAACCTTTCACCATGCAATTATTTATCAGCTGTACTCCATAATACGAAGTCACCTTCATTTAGATTTATTGTAGCATTTCCCTTATTTTTTTAAAAAAGAGTAAGTTGGGTTAATGATAAGGACAGAATAAGCAGGTTTGCAGATTTGGCCAGTATGCCACAAATCTTCGCATACTCAAAGCATGTCCATAATATTCTATGCAAGCTAGGCTCTCTAATGTAGAGACTACTTTGCAATGCAACATACACTTTGTGCACAATTACTTAGGCAAGTTGTATTTTGGAGGATTAATTGTATTATTGAACAACTACAGTTCTCTTGATCAAGCCCAAATGTTAATAAATCTCAAACCTGAATATTTAAGAAAGTAAAACTGAAGTGTTGGCTTTCTTAGGAAAATATCCATGTGTGCAGAATTATTGGGCAACTAAAATGTAAAATGAAAATTTTCCCATCTCTTTTGTTTATTTGCATCTGTTAAAGTGAGAATAATATACAAACAATGTACAAATAAATATTTCTGATTTAAAAAAAAAAATCAGTGACCAACATAGCCACTCTTATTTTCAATTACAGTCATCAGTTGATCTGTTGATGATCAGCTTTTTGTGCAGCAGCAACCACAGCCTCCCAGACACTGTTCAGAGAGGTGTCCTGTTTTCCTTCACCACAAATCTCCCATTTAAGAATGGCTCACAAGTTCTTAATAGGGTTTAGGTCAGGTGAGGAAGGGGCTCATGTCATTATTCTTTCATCTTAAGGCCTTTATTACCTAACCACGCAGTGGAGTACTTTGATGCATGCGATGGAGCATTGTCCTGCATAAAAATCATGGTCTTCTTGAAAGATGCAGACTTTTTCCTGTACCATTGCTTGAAGGAAGTATCTTCTAAAAATTGGTAGTAGGTTTGGGAGTTGATTTTGAGTCCATCTTCAGCCTGAAAAGGTCCAACTAGCTCCTCTTTAATAATACCAACCCATACCAATACCCCACCTCCACTTTGCTGGCGTCTTGAGTCGAAGTGGAGCTCTGTGCCCATTACTGATCCAGCCATGGGCACATCCATCTGGTCTGTCAAGAGTCACTCTCATCTCATTAGTCCAGGAAGTCTTTGAAAAATCTGTCTTTAGGTATTTCTTGTCCCAGTCTTGCTGTTTCAACTTATGTGTCTTGCTCAGTGGTAGTCAGGTTTCAGCCTTCTTTACTTTGGCCATGTCTCTGAGCATTCAACACTTGTCATTCTGGGCACTACAGGTAGGTTGCAGTTCTGAAATATGACAGCACTGCAGGATAATGGGTTACTGGTAACTTATGTGATTTATTATTTGATTCTTCTCAAATCTTTGGCAGTTAATATTCATCTTTTTTTCTGAACAAGGCTTCTTTATTGAGGCCTTGTTGACTATTTGCAATAAGACGTTTGATTATTCTGTGATCATGCCCCAATACCATAGCAATTTCAAGAGTGCTCTATCTCTCTGAAATACTTTTTACAGATTTGATTTTTCAGTTAAAATCAGTTAAATCTCTTTTTTGGCCCGCTTTGAGGAAAAGAAGCTGCCTAATAATTATGCACACTTGGATATAGGGTGTTGATCGCCTTAAGCCACACCTTCCCAAATACACATCATCTGATATGCTTATATCCACTAGGCATTCAAGTTTATACAGCTTCAAGGTGGAAAATATGAATAAAAATGATTATATAGTCAAAATACACATTTGCCTGATAATTGTGCACATAGTATACATCCCATCAATGAAGAAGTACATTTAGAATACAAAGATTTTGGAGGAACTTTACAATTAAGAATAACTTCACTGAAATATCTTCATCATTTATAGATATTAACAACCATTTTCTAGAATATTATCTTCATTTGTACAAATTTACCTGAAGGTAGAAATCTTTAATATTGTTGTTAATTCTGTAAATTTCTTTTTAACTTTTAAACATTTTTATTGGGATGTGTGTGATTCATATTTAACTTTGTCCTTTTTTTTATTCATTTCCATCTTCATTTGATAATGTTGTTTGCTTCAATTAAAAAGAATATAAATAAGAAAATACTTTTCTATGTAATATACTACATCACAAATTAACTATCAAATTAAATTAAATTAAGTTCAGCCTTAATTTTTATCTAAAATTTATCCTGAATAAAAAGAACTGGACTTCTTAGTAGATAGGTATACATATATTTCTTCTAATCAATATAAGATGTTTCTGTTGATATAAGATAAATCTGAAAATGAATATTATTGTTCAGCATATGAAAGAAAGCTTTTTATTCTCATAATTAATTTTGTTTCCTTTTTTAAAAATAGTTTGAGGTCAATATTCATTGACTTGTGCCAAAGGACATACTTCACAGAGTGCAATATTTCAAATATACCTAAATACAGTTTTTCCAATTTAAGAATTCGAGCTGAATTTGAGAATAAACAGTCGCATTGGATATATCTTAACTTCACACCATTCAAGGACAGTAAGTTATTCTTCTAATTCCCTATTATAATGTATATGGATTTGAAGTATTAGAGCACAGAACTATTTTTATAAGTGTCATGATGAGAGGATACTATTTTTTAAAAAATGTCAGGTTTGAATCTTTTTGAACTATACTACCGTGTTTCTCATATAATAAGGCTGGGTCTTATTTATTTTTTTTGAGCCCTGAAAAAATGGCTAGGTCATCTTTTCGGGGGTGACTTAATTCCCCCCCTTGCATCTTCGGGCGGGTGGCGATGGCTTGGATGTTGACCTCGGCATTGGTGGGGCACTTCGTATCAGGGTCAACGCAGGCAGCACCATATCCAGGTGTGCAACAAAAGTACTTCCTAACGGCAAGCCCCCCCCCACCATTCCCCCCATTTCGCATGTTTTAATATAGGCCTTAATTTGGGGGGAGGGGCTTAATTTCATTTCATGCCTATAAAACATGCTGCGACTTCCTATTGGGGGAGGCCATATTGTTGGAGAAATAGGGTAGTAAGGTATAAAGATAAATGGTGATAACTTGCCACTGATATTTTTAATAGAAAATTATCAGCGTTAATAAAGTTCACCCACTCTCTTAATAGTGGGACCAATGAATAGCTTTAATAAAGTTCAGGAATGAAAAGCTTAAAAGCAATGCATCCATCCTCCCCCAAAAATGTTAAAATTAGGAAATAATAATATTAATATTTCACAGAGGCTATTTCCTTTCTTGCAATTTACTTCTGCATATTTGTCCTGTTGGATTTGAATATTTTCCTTAGTAATAAAACATTGTTCTTAATTCTCGGTCCCAAATGAAACTAATCTCCTATATCACTGTATGTTCTAGATTAAAATAATTTTTCTTGCCTCAAGTGGCAGAGTTTCCTACAGAAACAAAACCTGTATAAAAATGGCAGCTTCTTTCGAGTGCAACCAGATCAAGTTACCTGTTTTCAGAGAGAATTAGAAAAGCTATCATTAAGGGAAAAAAAATTAAGAGTTTTCTCTTATTGTTATCTTCCAGAATCTCAGGTCAGCTGCAAAAATGCTTTAAAAGTCAGCTGTCCTTTCCCTTTCTATCTGTTTTCAACAGAGCACAGAAGTGAAAGGAAATAGGATTTGAATAATGGCAGTGTCTTCAGGGCAGGCTTTAAAAACTAAAGATGATGTCGTGACATTGCATTAATGTTGCAATCTTTAATTGTGTTATTATGTTAACTTTTAAAATCACATCCTGCAAGACACCCCTAGTAATAGGTATGCTGAATTGTTGCAATATTCAGATCTTACATTACTGCCTCTTCCAAGCATCCTACTTGGGAAATTTAAAGACTTTTAACAAATTGTGGGAACCATCTCAATATTTACTGCAATCCTGGGAGTCATGTTGTTGTTTTTTATTTTACCACTGACTACTTATCAAGTTTACCATTAAAACAAAGGCAAATTTTAAAGATCCCTTCAAATGGAAATGGAAAAAGAGTTCCTTCCTGTTTTTTTTCCAGTTACAATTCTGTGTTAATATCAAAGACTTCTTATTCTGTCCTCTATAATTACTGACTGAATGTATAAAGGCAGATAGATAACTCCACAAAGCATCAATACAAAATCTTTCTATTGGTTCATCAGGCATCCTCAAGATAACTCACACTTATGACGAGATTCTTCTCAATGTCCAATTCTTTGCATATCTGTCTTTCTGGGTAAAAAGATGGTTATCTCTTATCCTGATAATGAAGGAGCAAAGGGTGAAGCACCAGAATGCTGTTGGGGTCCAAGTAAGAGTGAAGAAACCTCCCTCAACCCACCAAGGGTCAATTCAGTGACCAATCAGGATTACAGATGTGGCCACATGACATGAACTACATTTCCCAGGATACCTTAACTACATTTACCATGATGCATTCCCTTAAGGGGACAGCTCCCAATTACTAACTAACTACACCAATTCCCATTAACTATAACTGGCTGGACAGCACACTTCTCAAAAGTAATTAAGTGTACTTGCAAATATATTTTTTAAAAGCTGGTTTCAAGAAATCTCTAGAGAATTGATTAACAACCTTGAGTATCAGGAATGAAATTAGTAATAGACTTCATTCAAAATATAGGAACGGATTCAGACATACATGGAGCTGACAGCACAGCACATTTAATTTATTGTATTTGCCAGAGATTGCAATCGAGTTGTGGTACAGTTTTGTATACCTAAGTGAGCTGTAGTTCAAAAGTGAATACCTAAAGAAAATCTGAAAAATAATGACTGGTATAAACTTTTCTAAACATTTGTTAGATGTTTTTTTTTTTGCTTGCGTATGGCTTTTGCCTTTTCTCACAATCACTTATCTTAATTACTGGCTTTGGAATGCTATTCTCCCTTCTTCCTTCTGGAATTGGAAGGCCTAGCTAAGGGGGAGGGGGAGGAGACAATGTTTGTTCTTTTTTTTATCCAAACATTTGCTCATCAGTAACCTGGACACCAACCTAAACCACCAACATTGACTTTTTAAGTATTGCTTTAGTTATTTTCTATGTTGCTTCTTCTCAGATGTCCCCAAAGTGCTTTTTCAAGAGGCAACTGGACTATCTGGTTTTTCTTTGAAGATTTTTTGCTTCTCATCCAAGAAGCTGCTTCAGCTTGGGCTGGATGGTGGGGAAAAGAAGGATTTATATTCCTTGCAGACAGCTGTCATTTGCATTCTTTTGGAGAGTAGTTGAACCACCTGGAGGTTTATCTGTGTTGTCAGGGTCACCTGAGTAGTGTAAATGGTTATGGAACCTTTTTAAAACAGTTGAAAGGACTGTGTTGTAGACTCGAGATAGATGATGTCATGTCCCTCCCCTTCTGTTGAGAGAGGGCTGTTCAATTTTGACATAGATGGCCTCTTCGACCCCTCTTTCAAAGCAGCAGTCCTCTCTGTCCAAAATGTGGACTTTGTTGTCTTCAAAAGAAACCGACCTTCTCTCTAACTTCCAGTTCATGTTCTCAAATATTTTATTTCCCAAAGCTTATCTGCCAGCTTGTTAGTGCTCCCAGGGAGTTTAAGGTGGGTTCTCTCTCCTCTCCCACATTTCACCTTGTGCCTAGGACTTCTTATTACTGAGTATTTTCTTTAATCTTTCCGCCATTACCGCCACAAAAATTTTGTAATCTGTTTAGAAGGGATATTAGAGTTTAGAAGGGATATTGGTCTGTATTTCTTTGTTTGATTAGCATCTGTGCCCTCTTTTGGAATCAATGTTATGTATGCTTCCTTCCAAGATTCTGGTATTTGAGCATCCAGTAATACCCCATTGCAAGCCTCTAGTCTAATAACATCTCTAATATATAACCTATTTCTTTGTATAGCTCATTTGGTGACCCATCTGGGCCTGGCATTTTATTTCTTTTTTGTTTTTGAATCGCCAACTTTAGCTCGTCTAAAGTTATTTCTTTATTCAACATCTCTTTTTTGTCTTCTGATATTGGATAGAGAGTTCCTCCTTTCAAATATTCTTCTATTTTATTTAAGTCAACTGCTTCTTGTTTATAAAGATCTTCGAAGTACTCTCTTACAATTTCCTTTTTTTTCTCCTGATCTGTCTCTATTATTCCATTTTTATCCTGTAATTGGTATATCGTTCTTTTCTGATTTTCTTTTCTTAATTTATATGCTAGCCACTTTCCGGGTTTATTTGCATGTTCGAAATAATTTTGTTTTGTATATAATAATTTTTTAATTAGTTCCTCTTGATCTAAAATGTTCATCTCATGTTTAACTAATGCTAGTTTGTTTCTGATATACTCATCTCCCAGGGTTTCCATTTGCTTATTTTCCAATTTCTCTATCCTTTTTGTTAGGGCTTTCTGCTTCCTCTCTTTTTCCTTGTTTCTGTTTGCTATATAAGCTATTGATATTCCCTTTAAATATGCTTTCATTGTATCCCATAAGTTCTGCAATGAGGTATCCTGTTTTCTGTTAAATTTGAAAAAACTGATCATTCTTCCTTAACTTTTTGAATATATTCTTTCTCTTTAAGTACGTGGAATTAAGTGTCCATCTACCTTTTTTATAATGACTATTTTTCCATACTATTTGTATCGGGTTGTGGTCTGCCCATGTATTAACCAAAATTTTTATGTCCTGAATCTCTTTATATAGCTCACTATTTACCCAGGCCATATCTATCCTGGACCATGATTTGTGTGGGCTGGAGTAGAAAGTGAACTGTGATATTCCTGGGTTCCTTTTTCTCCATGCATCCACTAATTCTAATTCTTTGGCCATCTCTATAAATTTCTTAGCCAATGTATTCCGTTTCTTAAATTGTCTTTGTTCACATGCATAATCTTGTCTATTATCTGTTATTGCATTATAGTCTCCTATTATGCAAATTCTTGGGTTTCCAAATTCTATTAATTTTTCATATAGGTTTTTGTAAAATTCACTTTGGTTTTTGTTAGGGGCATATATCCCCACCAATAATGTCTTTTTATTTTGTATTACCACTTCTACCATTACCATTCTTCCTAATTCATCTTTGTAAATCAATTCTGAAGCTATATCTTCTTTTATATATAATACCAATGTTGCCAATTGTGCCAATGTTGCATAAATTTTCTCCAACTTTTTATTTAATAGGTACCCTTTATCTGTATTCTTTATATGAACCTCTTGAATACATATTATATCCGCTTTTTGTTTTTCTAGTTTAAAGAATATTCTTTTTCTCTTAGCTGGGTCATTTAACCCATTAATATCTATAGATATCAAATTAACTCCTTTATCCATTCCTTCCCTACTTCTATCCCTCAATATTTTTACCCGTCGTTTGACTTTTCATCCTCACTCCTATTTCTTCTCTTCCCAATGTCTCCTCATCTCCTTCCCTCTCCTTCTCCTTCTCCCTCCCCCTGCTTCTGGATTGTAGCTCTTCTTGGCTCAGAATTTCATGATCATCTCTGTTGCTCAGTTCTTCCTCTGTTCCTCCTATTTGGTCGAAGAACTCTTGAGCTTTGGTTAGGTTATCTATTCTCACCCTTTTTTCCTTCCTTCCATATTGCTAGTATACCCTCTGGGGTAATCCATCTGAAAGATTTTTTTTTTTTTAAATAATTTGTGAGAAATTGATAGTCTTTCCTTTGTTCGTGAATTCTCCTCGGCAGCTGTTTTAGAACAATCACTTCTCTACCTTTGTATTTTATTCCTTCATCTCTCGTAACTCTATAAATTATATCCTTCACTCACCTCCTTGCAAATCTAATATGCACTTCTCTGGGGAGTCTATGCCGTCTCGTGTAGTTCATGTAAACTCTGTATATATCATCCAGCTCATTCACCATCTCATCCCTATCTCTGTTCAGAAGCTCCGCCAACATCTCCGCCATCACCAACGGTAAATTCTCTCCTCTCTCTTCCTCCACGTTCTGGAATCTAAGATAATAGGAGACCTTGTCCATCTCAACCTGAGTCAGGGTCTCATTGGTCTCTTTATTCTGCTCCTTAATTGTTTGTTCCATGCCTTCTAACTTCTTTTCTATTTGATTAGCTTGTTTTTCAATCACTTTAATCTTCTCTTCATTTATTTTAATCAATTCTTGAATCTGGCCTATCTTTCCATCTAAATTTTTGACTTCACTTCTCATTTTCCCTAACTCATTTTTTAATTCTTCTTTTATTATTTCTCTTTCTGCTTTGCTTTCCATATGATTTTTAGACATCGATTCCTGCAATGTCAACATCATGCTTTGAATAGTTAATAATGTAGTTTGGACTGATTGTGTACTGGTTTGAGCTGTAGATTTTTCTGGTGCCAATATCCCTTCAATTGTTTTTTGGGTCAATGTTGCTGTGGGGGTGGATGGTGTTACTGCTGATGTCAGTTTTCTTCCTACTTTAGTAATGGTGGTAGATGTGCTGGTCATTTCTTTAATAATTCTTTGTTGTTTCTCCACTATCCTAGCTATATTCTCCCAAGTCGTATTGCCTACTACCATCAATTTTATTTATGTTTAACAGTTCGATTTTCTCAATTCTCTTAAGCTTTTATATTACTATTTATCTGCTTGATTTAATTCCTTAACACCACTAGGTGAGGAGATTCTTATCAGTTAATTATGTTTTAAAACTTTCCAGTTCACTTTACTCGTTATTATCCTGATTGTTGACTTCACGTTCTGTTAATATTATATCTAGTATTAATAAATTCAATTAATCATTCATTCTTAAATCATCTAGCAGGTTAAAAAATCATTCAGCTATGTTTAAATATATAACAGTGTTATAACTCCAATTACTTCTTTAAATTAATTACAATATTTCAATTAATATTACCTTAAATATATAATAGGAATTTAAATTTCTAATTAATATTTACATTAATGTTTTCTTCAGTTTTCATGGGTATTTATATGTATGGTATTCAGCTTTGTTCGGGTATTTTCCCACATCATTATAGTTGTGCTTTTAAAGTTGTAGCAACGTTTTGGCAGAATCTCATCTGCCATCATCAGGCTTCTGTATTGTGTTTGTCTGTGAGTCGGACTTTCACAGCCATTTCTGTTTTAAATTTGGGGCTAGCCTACTGCTGTGCCAGAATGGTTTTTTCTTCATCCTGATTGGTTGGGAGTCTTGGTCTGTGTTTATTGGTCTTGGAGTTTGCTGTGTTCTGCTTGATTGGTGTTTCTAATATCTTCTGTCTGTTTTGTAGCTTTTTTTGTCTTGATTGGCTGGCAACATTGTGTTTCCTGTATTGGAGGCTTTTAGTGCGGCTTGGCTCCAAGTAAACGGACAGCTATCATTTATTATGAAGCTAGGTTTCATCTGGGTGCCTGGTTGGGGTGTGTTTGAGCTGGAGGTATCAGGGGGGTCTGTTTGTGCCCAGGCTTGTGGTGTGGAGATTCTTTTGTTTGTGAGTGCAGGCTTCCAAATAATTGACTGTCTGGTGGAGTCATCTCTTCTATTTATGCTTTCAGGTCTTTTTTCAATCTCTATGGCTTCTCTGATAATTCTGTAGCTGGGGTTTTCTATAGTGGCTAGGGTTTTGGTGCCATTGAAGTTGATGCTATGACCTGTTGCTTTCATGTGTTGGACTAGTGCGGAAGTGTGTTCCAGCTTTTTTACTGCATTTTTATGTTCACCCAGGTGGGTACTTATTCTTCTATTGGTCTGTCCAATGTATGTGGCAGGGTAGGAAGCACGGGGAACTTCATATATGCCTTGGTTTTCCAGGTCAATTTTATCTTTGGGGTTTCTTAGGATGGCTGCTATTTTTCTGTCTGTTTTGAAGGCAGTCTTGATGTGATGCCTGTGTAGTATCTTACTGATTTTGTCTGTAGTACCTCTTATGTAGGGCAGGACAGCTGTTCCATAGGTCTGTTCATCTTCTAGGTCTCCATTATGTCTCAGTGTGTTTTTGTGGATCAGGCCAGTGATTTTGCTTTTGTGGAAGCCATTATCTGTCAGTACTTTAGTCAGGGTGCATAGTTCAGTCTTTATCTGTGTCTTGTCTGTCAGGCGTTTGGTTCTGGCAATTAGTGTTTTGGCCACGGAGTTTATCTGTGCTGGGTGGTGATGGGATTGGACGTTGAGGTAGCGGTTGGTGTGTGTTTTCTTCTTGTATATGGTGTGTCCAAGAGTGCCATTTTTTTTTGTAGATTAGTACATCTAAGAATGGTAGTTATTTGTTTCCATTTCCATGGTGAATTTGATTTTGGGGTGTGTGCTGTTTAGGTGTGTTAGGAAATTGTTTAGGTTTTCTTTTCCATGGGGCCAAATCACAAATGTGTCATCGATGTATCTTAACCATAGTTTGGGTTTGTGGGTGGCATTGACTAGGGCTCTGAATTTGAATTCTTCCATGAACAAGTTTGCAATGACGGGTGACAGTGGTGATCCCATACGGGCTCCTTCAATTTGCTTGTATCTTTGTCCTTTGTATATGAAATATGTGTTGGTTAAGCAGTGTTCTGCTAGTTTCATGAGGTGGTTGGTATTTATTTTTGATGATTTCGAGAGTTTCTTTTATCGGGACTTGAGTGAATAGTGAAACCATGTCAAAACTTCAAGCAGATCTTTTTGTTCCACGTGTAGATCTCTGATCATTTCCAAGAGGTGGTATGAGTTTTGTACATGTGAAGCTGCTGCTTCAGTATGAGGCTGTAGCTGCTTTGTTAGGTATTTGGCTAGGTTTTGTAGTGGTGCTCCTCTGGAGCTGACTATGGGTCTGAGGGGTATGCCTTCTTTGTGTATTTTGGGTAGGCCATATAGTTTGGGACATCTGGAAGATTTTTCTCTTGGGATGATCGTCTTTTGGATCTCTTTGCTCAGGTTGCTGGTTATGATTTTCTTCTTTGTTATTTTTTCCAGATATGTGGTTGGGTCCATGTTTATGGGTTTGTATGTGGAGTCTTGGAGTAGGTCTGTCAATTTTGTTTCGTAGTCTTTTCTATCCATTACTACTGTGGCATTACCTTTATCTGCTGGAAGTATGATTATGCTGCTGTCCTTCCTTAGGGCTTGCAGGGCTTTTAGTTCCTCTTTGTGCAAGTTGCTTTTGGGTGGTTTGCTTGTGCATAGGATGTTAGTAACTTGGTGTCTTATTCTGTTAGCTTGATCTGTATTTAATTTAGTTAGGCTGGATTCTACTCCACATATGATGGATTCTGTGGGGATTTTTGGGGGGTGCTATAGCATAATTGAATCCTTTGGTTAGGACATCTGTTTCTGTTTTGGTGAGTTCTCTGTTGGAAATGTTGTATACTAATTGTTTCAGGTATTGTGAGTTGTTGGGGGCTTTCTTGTCATGTTCTAATTTCTTTAGTTTCTTCAGGAGTTTGTCATTTTTGTAAGTGGTTTCAGTTTCAGCTCTCCAAGTTGTAAGTTGTTTTATCTTGTCCCAAAGTAGAAGGTGGATTTTGTTGCTTAATTCCAAGTGTAGAATTAGGAGATCTTTGTTTAACTGATTGAGTTGGAATCTCTTTCTGTGGAGCTCATTCCTGAGTAGAGCCATTTTAGTTCTTTTCAGGATATGTTTAGTAGCTGCTGTGCTGTGATGAAATGTTAATTTGAAGCAGGTCGTGGTTGCATTGTTGTCACTGCAGCTGCGTAGGAATTTGAGGTCACATAGTATTCCTGCTCTTTTAACTTCCAGCTTCTCATAAGTTTTGGTCTGGCTGTTTATTTCCTCCCCATAGAGGTCTGATATTTGTTTTTTTAAGTTTTCGCGGGTATTTGTATGTATGGTATTCAGCTTTGTTCGGGTATTTTCCTACGTCATTATAGTTGTGCTTTTAAAGTTGTAGCAACGTTTTGGCAGAATCTCATCTGCCATCATCAGGCTTCTGTATTGTGTTTGTCTGTGAGTCGGACTTTCACAGCCATTTCTGTTTTAAATTTGGGGCTAGCCTACTGCTGTGCCAGAATGGTTTTTTCTTCATCCTGATTGGTTGGGAGTCTTGGTCTGTGTTTATTGGTCTTGGAGTTTGCTGTGTTCTGCTTGATTGGTGTTTCTAATATCTTCTGTCTGTTTTGTAGCTTTTTTTGTCTTGATTGGCTGGCAACATTGTGTTTCCTGTATTGGAGGCTTTTAGTGCGGCTTGGCTCCAAGTAAACGGACAGCTATCATTTATTACGAAGCTAGGTTTCATCTGGGTGCCTGGTTGGGGTGTGTTTGAGCTGGAGGTATCAGGGGGGTCTGCTGTGCCAAAATGGTTTTTTCTTCATCCTGATGAAGAAAAAAGGATGAAGAAAAAACCATTCTGGCACAGCAGGAGGCTAGCACCAAATTTAAAACAGAAACAGCTGTGAAAGTCTGACTCACAGACGAACACTATACAGAAGCCTGATGATGGCAGATGAGATTCTGCCGAAATGTTGCTACAACTCTAAAAGCACAACTATAATGACGTGGGAAAATACCCGAACAAAGCTGAATACCATATATATATATGTTTTCTGAGGTTCTCGCGGGTATTTATATGTGGATCTGACCAAAACCAACCCTGATGATGCTAACAAAATCAGACTCGAAATCACCAACATCCTCTGCACTAGCAAACCACCCAAAAGCAACTTATCCAAAGAAGAACAAACTGCACTACTTAACCTGAAAGAAGACACCAGCATAATAATCCTACCAGCAGACAAGGGCAATGCGACAGTGGTTATGAACACATCTGACTACCAAACCAAGCTAACCAACCTACTCCAAGACCCCACATACAAACCCCTAAAGACAGACCCCACCACCTACCTAGAAAAAACTACCAAATCCAAAATAAAAGCCTCCCCCATCAGTGAAGAAATCCAGCAACGAATCATACCCAGAGAAAAATCATCCAGATGCCCCAAGCTTTATGGTCTCCCCAAAATACACAAAGAAGGAACCCCACTCAGACCAATAGTCAGCTCCATAGGCTCACCTCTACAAAACCTAACCAAATTTCTCGCCAAACAACTACAACCTTATGCAGAATCCATCAACTCACACGTAAGAAACTCATTCCAGTTCATCGAGATCATAAAGAAACAAAACTTACAACCTAGCGACCTACTAGTAAGCTTCGATGTCATATCCCTCTTCACCCAAGTGCCAATAAAAGAAGCCTTGACAGCCATCCAAAACAAATACAACCCCCCCAAGCACATCCTAGATCTAACCAACCACTGCCTATCCAATACATACTTCACCTACAATGGACAAAAATACAAACAAATAGAAGGAGCACCCATGGGATCACCCCTCTCACCTGTCATCGCTAACCTCTACATGGAACACTTTGAAACACAAGCTCTAGAAAAATACGACCACAAACCCAAACTCTGGCTCAGATACGTAGATGACACCTTCATAATCTGGCCACATGGGAAAGAAAAACTGAACAACTTCCTCACACACCTCAACAGCCTACACCCCAAAATACAATTCACCATGGAAACAGAAGCCAACAACCAACTTCCCTTCCTAGATGTCTTGGTATACAAAAGATCCAATGGCTCCCTAGGACACACCATCTACCAGAAGAAAACACATACTAACCGCTATCTACATGCACTCTCACACCACCACCCAGCACAGATCAATTCCGTAGCCAAGACACTCATCTCCAGAACAAAATGCTTAGCCGATGAACAACACCAAAAAACCGAACTACACACTCTCACCAACGTACTTACAGCCAATGGATTCCAAAGAAAGAAGATTACCCACCTAATCCAAAAAGAAACCCCAACCAAAATCCAAGACAGAGAACAAGAAAACGGCAAAGCCCTCCTCCCATATATAAAAGGCACTACAGACAAAATTAGCAAGATCCTCCAAAAACACAACATCAAAACAGCATTCTGCACAAACAGAAAAATATCCACCATCCTAAGAAACCCCAAAGACAAAATCGAATTAGAAAACCAAGGAGTATATGAAATCCCCTGCACTGCCTGCCCTACCACATACATTGGACAAACTAACAGAAGAATAAGTGCACGCATTGAAGAACATAAGAACTCAATCAAAAAAGAAGAAACGACCTCTTCCCTGGTCCAACACCTCAAAGCCACAGGACATGAAATTGATTTTAAAAATACCAGAACTATCGCCAAAACCGAACACTTCAACAGCAGAATAATCAGAGAAGCCATAGAGATAGAAAAACGCCCACACAGCATGAACAAACGAGATGACACCTCCCGCCTTCCAGCCATTTGGAAACCTGCCCTCATGAACAGATGAGTACCTAACATGAAGAAGGACACCAGACCCACACCCATGAGAGCCACACAAGATGCCACCACCACACTTCCATGTAGAAAACAGACTCCCACCCACTCAGAAGATGAGACACGACCATGGACCAGAAGCTGCACAGCAGCTGCATCACTACCCACTTCAAACCCCTCCGAGCCATACATGAAGCAAACCGACACCCACTATGAAGATGCAGAAGGACCACGAACTCGAAGCCAAACAGCAAGATCACAACTTACCAGCTCAAATCCCCCAGCAACTAAGACTAACCTGAGCACAACCAAGCCCCCACCTGAACAGAACACGCCTCCAACCAATCAGAACACGGCTAACCCCCCAACCAATCAGAACACAGCCAAACCCCCTACCAATGAGAACACACCCCCACCCAATCAGAACACAGCCAAGCCCCCACCCAATCAAGTCCCACCCCCACTGGCAGTTAAAAGGAGGAAGCAGCTGCAATCTCACATTACTCTGAGAAGCACAGAGCCGGAGACAGAAGCCTGAAGATGATGAATGAGACTTCATCAAAACGTTGCCTAGATACTTCGAATCTTACGTGGGAGAAAACCCGAACAACCAAAGATCCATATATATATATATTTCAGTAATTCACAGTATTTAATATAAGGAGGATAGGAGAAAGAGAGGGAAAGAACAATTAATTTTCTCATCTTTATATTAATCAATATGTTAAAGTCATTAATCTATAGTCAATCAAATATATGTAATGAGTAAAAGAAAAGAGAAATATAAAATATACTCCAAAGGGGTTAAATATTACTTACTTAAATTAATACCCATTTCAAAGTAACCAATCTTGTTTTCTTATTAATTAAATGTATACCTTAAGTAAATAGAAAGTGAGATTATACCGTTCCAATCAATTTTGAGGGAAGAAAAAAAAAGAGAACAAAACGAACACTCAATGAGGAGAGAATTTACAATCTCCTTTTTTCCTAGTGTTTCCTTAGTAATCCGACTGTATCCAGAAATAAGTTCGAGTCTCAATTCTCAGTTCTCAGTTCAGTCTGGTACCCCTGCCACTTTACTCTGCTCTCCCTGTCACAATGTCTGCCTCCACGAATTGCACTGTCACTCCTCATTCAAAAATTTCAAAGTTTCACAATTCTTCTCCGCTGTAAAATATTCTCTGCGGTATATTTATGTGACTGGAAATACAAAACTTTCCTCATCAATAGTCACTCTTCTTTCCTTTCCACTTCCCCTTTAAAAGCAATTTTTCACTTTATCCGGAGCTATGGGTAAACAGTTCAGTCTTGCAGCCACTTTCTACTTTCCTCCTTCCCCTCCGGCACTTCACACACGTATCAATTACCTTTCAGATTTATCTATTAGTTATAATCCAACATCGATTCCTTTCGACCTCTTTCCTGGACTCCAAATTCAATCTCGTCTCTCCGCTTCCTTCTCACAGTTGTTTCATCACGTCTTTGGGCCAGCCTAGCTGGCTGACTTCTTTTGCCCTGTGCTTCGGGCTCCCTTCTTCACCTCCAGGATTGCACTTCCTGTTTGGCTCCAAGAGTTCTTCCTCATTCTAGTGATCCCACCAGGATCTAACTTCGCCTCGAACGGCTGCCCATGAGCAAAAACCCCACTCTAGGAGAGCAGATCAAGGTTCTCCTACCTCGCCATGCTGCAACGTCACCAGAAGTCAGGAAAAAATTCTTTCTATGCATTTTTCTCACCGTGTTTTGAGAAGCTATGACATTATGGGTTTGGTTTGATAGTCATTTGCTGATTATTTTTCTAAAGCTAGTATTAATAATTACATTTGAGGTGTGCTATGGTTGGAGGGAGCTAAGTCTTCTAATCATGTGTTCATTTTTTAAATGCACTTTCCTTCACATATGCAGCAGAATTCAGTCACAAACAGGGGAGCCAAAACCTTTCTGTTTAATAAACCTCACCATTCAGGACTGCTGCTTAGCATCTTTATAAAAATGAAACAGAGATCAAAAATGACAGGTAGACATAGGGGTAAAATATAAGGAAAAACACAGGAATATTAATTTGTTGCTATGTCGGTATGAAAAAATATTACAACTACATTTAAAATTTTTAAATGAATAAATAGGAAAGAAGATGGTTATATGTCAAGCTGTATATTTAAATGGATTAGAGAAAGAGTAAAAATAAGTATCTTCTTTTCTTTCCTTCAACTCATTTAGCAATCATTACACCTCCTATTGTACAAATTATACTCAGAAACCCTGGAGTCTTGGATATTCATCTCCAAAGCCCTCCTGTTATACTTAATGGTATCAGATATTCCTTGAAGGATTTTTACGGCTCAGTAGTTTACAAGATAAAAATTTGGATGAACACTAGTGAACAGGTAATATTTGATGACATGTAGAAATGGGCTTCTTTGATGCTTAAATATACCTTTCTATATACAATAAATAGAGAAAAATTCTGCTTTTTTTCTTAATAAACAGCAAACGGGTGATTAAAATTTTGATTTTAGAAAGTTACAAATAGACTAAAGGTTCAGATAAATTTGAAATAAAAAAAATGGAATTAATTATAAAAAATCTTTCCTGTGGGAAAATGCTTTTCTTTTCTTTTGTTTTAAATGAGGTAAGACTTGGAAAATTGGACATGAAAGGCAACTAGAAGGAACTAAAGATGCAACTAAAGGCAAAGTACATTCAAACTCAACTTGGAACAAAATGCTGGGCAAAACATTGGATATTTTTGAACAATGGACTTAGATATTTATTTTAATAGTGGCTTCCTCTACACAACGTGTTTCATAAAACAAACACCTGACGAGACTGACTTGAAAGTGTATTTAAAAATGACAGGCTACAAGAATGACATGGTATTGTTGTAGCATGTTTTTTCAATGTTTCATCATTGTGACTACAGAGTTACTATATTAACATGAGTTGACATATTTTTGGAACAGGATTTCTAACCTGGGCACCCTTCAGATGTGTAGAGTTCAAGATGCAGAATTCCCTAACCAACATGTTGAGAAAGTCTAATTTGATTTAGACATATATCTGTGTTAGGAAAGGCTGTTGTGAACTTTAGCAGTAGAAATGTATGGATACTGTCAATTGAAAATAAAGCTCCTATGACTTGATTATATTGTGATTTTCTGTTTCTTTCCAATTAGGTTATCAACGTGACTACACCACACACTTTTCATGTAATATCTGGGCTAGATACTGGAACAACATATTGTGTTAAAGCTCAAGTATTTACTGAAGAATTGAATAAACCTGGAGAGTGGAGTGAAGCCACTTGTACCCAAACAATTAATAGTAATAATATAGTAGGTAAGAGCCCAACCTCACCAGTCTTTAAGAAGGCTCTGAAGATCTGATTCTTCCAGTTGACACTGGGCCAGAATGATATATAAGCTGACTGCAATGAGCTCTGCATTTTGTCCCTGGTGCAGTACATTTTATTATTTTATTGTCTTGTTCATTTATTTCCTTTAAATCTTGTTAGTGCCCAGAGTCATTAACTGAGTGGGCTACCATATAAACTGAACAAATAAATAAGATATAACCCACTGCAAGTATCCTTTTGAAACCTTTAGCTGTCTTGTGTGTTCTATGGAAATAATTTTGAAACCTAAATTGTAACAATAAATAAAAATTTAAATCTTGAGTTTTGCAATAGGGCAAAGCCAGCATACAACCTGTTGTTGTTTCTTCTCTGCAGTTAACATTAGATATAATGCTGTCACTGTTAATAATTATGAAATGAAAGATATTGGATTTCAAGATATATATATCATATGCTCCACAAAAAATACATAGAACAGGTTTGTTTTTTTCTTCCTTGTAGGGATAGGTCCAGTAATAGTGATGGTTATTATCCTAGCAGCATTCATTGTTTTCTGTGGTTTTATGATTGGTCATAATTATCACCGGATCAAACATTCCTTTTTCCCTTCATATTATTTACCACAACATTTCATTCAGGTTTGTATATTCCTCACCATGTGTGTTTGTATGTGTAAGTACGTAAATAAAAATAATTGGTATAATTTACAAAACAGAATGTGATGCATACTTAAGTAGAATGGCCCATGAATGTTGTTCTGAAGTGTCACAGTTAACAAACCTTGAGCAAACAATTCTGGTTTCATGGTCAAAGATGTAAACCTCCCTGTGATTTTGCTTAATTTAAATCCACTTAAACTGTAGTGCTGATAATTTTGGTCATCTGATTTAGCATACAGTCTTTAGGTAGCAAGGTAAAATAACCCATTATTTTATTGATATATTACACAGTGACATTAGCATAACATATTAAACTGAAAGTGAACAGGGAATTACATACTTCATCTTCCTGATCTACAACAGTATTTCTCAAACTTGGCAACTTTAACTTGTGTGGACTTCAATTTCCAGAATTCCCAGCCAGACATGCTTTTTAAGAATTTAGCTATGTTGGCTGAAGAATTCTGTAGGAACTGAAATTACACATCTTAAAATTTGTGTGCTGCTCTAGAGAGCTACAAAATGCTCTCCAAGAACACTGTAATATTACTGGAATAGATGCAGCTGAATCTTTTGGATAAAAGGGAAACTTTCTAGAACAGCTAAAATAGTTGGTATTAATTGTTTTTTTAAAATAAAAATCCTGTATTATTTTTGTGTTGTCAGCCAAGTGTTCTCACAAATCTTCATTTGAAATTACTTATGAGATTTGGGAAGGGTTCTACCATGTAAGATTCTGCAGGAGTTTTTGTGACCTGAAAAAAAATAGCTGATTCTTGCCCTAGTCACTGAAGAGTGTGCTTGCTTTTCTTTCCACTGAGAAGTACAGCTCAAAATAGAGAAGCACAAATAGACTTCCTGATTTCTACTCCCTGCTTAATATCATCCATTAGTGCAGTCTTTCTTAAACAGGATTCTGAGTGGTCCCAAGAAGTTCCATGAGAGATTGTGTTGGAAAAAAAAATTAACATTATTTTTTGACTTCATGAATTGCCAATGCTAGCACTTTCAGTGATTGAAATTTTTATGCACCCTGTCTCAGCTTCAGACCTAGTACTTTACTGTTGTTGTAAATATAAAATGTGGATTATATAGGTTAGAATTGAATTGTGTTGCAAAATCTTCATGTTTTTTACAATTTTTATGCAGGGGTTCCTTGTGATCTCAAAATTATCTCAAGGGTTCCTCCAGGGTAAAAAGTTTGGGAAAAGCTGCACTCAGTGAGAGAGTAGAACTCAAAACGATTGCGCTGAGTCCATTTTCTGTGGATGAGCAACTATTTATTCATTTGACTTGCTTGGCAAGATTCATGATTGCGCAATTTGAGGGTTTTTTTGCAGATGTGCTGACATAGCAAAAGAGGGTGGTTTTGCAATGAATGTCCGATAGGTGATTTTTAATTGTGAGTTTTTTAACATGTGACATTGGAATCTAACTGGCTGAATCCTCTGGGATGGGACTTCCGGTGGGGGACATTCTGATTTAAAATGTTTGTCAAAAGAAGATGGCTATTTCTAATCTGTTTCTTTGTCTTCATCCACAGTTTTTAAGCCATCCTTACCATAGTTCACAATTTCTTGAATCCCAGTCACAGGAAGAGGTTCATAATTATGATACACTTACTGTTCTTTCGGAGGAGTCAAAACAGTGTAATAGTGAATCGGAAAATAAAACGAGCAACATAAAAAAGGAGCTGCAGGGATCTCAAGAAGACACCATTAGACCTAAAGAAATTTCAAGTTGTACAACTTTGCTTCATGTTTGAAACTTGGGAATAATATAGTGTACTAGTTTAAGGAACTTCTTGGAACTTACAAAATGACTTTGCACATTATTAAGTCATTAATAGTGGAATTTTTTTACTTGATAAAAATTGTATATGATTTTGTATTTTGGAAATTTATTTATATTAAAGTCTTAATTTCAGAATAAAATGTAATAAGCAAACAAATTCAAGTTATGAAAATAGTATAACATTTAAAATATTCTGAATATACTTTATTCAGTAATATTTACTCTATTATTTTGAAGAGCATTTAACAAAAATAAAAGTATTCTTGTAGATTTTTGTTTGCGTTTTATTTACTTTAATTTTTGTTCAGAAAGAGAGAGAGATCATGATGAATCAGGAAAACAAGCATCTACCCATCAACCAAGCATAATAAAAAACCATAGCTACCTTTCATAAGTTTCATAATACTTTCTTGTATTTTATACTTTAACCTCTCATTTTCTTTAGAACCTCTTCCTTATATTTATAAACAAATGTTTTAATTTCATCAAATTTATTAATTTATCAATTAAAAAAAATTCCATTAAGAGCTACTAGGGAAAAAATGAAAATATTAACCTTTAAGCCCTTCAAATATTGCCTCTCAAATTAATTTCTTATCTTTTTCATCTTGATTATAATATATCTTATGACACTCTCTAAAAATACAATAAAGCTTTCTTCTTCTCATATCGTCCCCATAAACAAATCTTTAAAGCCTCACCATTCAATTCTACTCAAGAAAAAAACATTAAAAACTTTCAGAAAAGATGGGATCATATGCAATTTAATTTTGATCCAATTGGCCCACTTTGTAAACCTTCATTTTAGTTTTAAAGGTCTTGCTTATTCATTTAGGTAATATCTCAAAAACATTTCCTCTATTTTTTGCTTTTCTCAAGGATTCCTTCAAAAGTATGTCAAAATACTTTACAAAAGTATTTGTAAATCCAAAGTAAAAAAATTGCCAGACTCACCGTTACTGAGTTTAAGATCCATGTATCCATGTCATTCTTCTGGTTTATTATTTGTATATCCATTTTAACTAATGAAACGATAGCCAGTTTCATTTGTTGATATGGTATAACATCTTTGTTAATATCATTTTTAGATCCTGTAGTTTTAAATCCATATTCCAAAAGCCTGATTTTCAAGTTATATCTCCTATCTCTTCTTTTGTCCACTTTTATTAATCAGAAAGTCTAAAGACTAAGTGCTGGGTATCTTGTTGCCAAATATCTTTAAATTCTTGCAGAGTTAAAATATTTTACTCCATTCTCTGTTAGTGGGGATTGTTTAATTACAAAGTTTAAGTCTTTCTGGTTGCCTGTAATAAGTATCCTTCAAGGTGTCCTCTCATCATGTTTTTCTCTCATCCAGAATATTTCCCAAGAAGATATTTCTTAGACTTAAACTCAGTATTTCATGTACTTTAATAGGATTTTAAACAAACAAAAAGAAATATAACTTGTTTTGTGTTCAATCAATCTGGCCCCTTAGTCCAGTTAAAATCTTTCCAAAATTAACATTCTAATAACTTTCGCTGCTTATTTCCAAATTTTAACAAGTTATTCTTTAAGTTTTAAACTTACATATCAAAAAATTGATTTAATAGCCATCTCCAATAAAAGTGGTTAAGAGGAAAGATGGGCGCACCAGTCTCCTTATGAAAGGCTTTGACCATAGCTTGGACAAAGCTATTTCTGCCAGCTCCCGGAACTCTCAAACCTGCTGTAGACCATTACTTTAACGCCCTGTCCTAGAGAGCATCTGGGCAATATGAAATCCTTATCTGGAAAAGAATTCAGAAGGTTGATTCCTTTACCACTGCACTTTTCATTACACTAGTTGGCTCCAAAGACACAAAGCCATGATAGTTTGTCATGGAAGATTGTCTGTGCTGAATATTAGGAAGCAAGGAGGCCTCTTCCCTTCTAACTGGTATGCTCAATAAATTATTCTCTGACGGAGCCGTATTGGCATTTACTGTTGTGAATTCAGTTATGAATGGTCCATATTTATAAATGCCCCCAAGTTAAAAACTCCAGGGACTGGGTGAAGGTAGTAGGCAAGTAACAGTTTCCCTTCTTCATATTTGATTCTTCTTCCCATTAGAGAGAACATAGGCTTATGCATCAGAGTTCTCCAGAGGATTTCAATGAGGGCATCATTTCTCTTCAGAAAGAGAAATTATAACAGATTCCTTACTGTCCCACTGATTAGGAATTCTCTTGCTCCAGTTGTATAAGGGCAGCAGTTGTCATTCCTATAGCATTGGCTTGAAACTCCTGTAAATTTTAAAAGACACTTCCATGTTCTTTTCTAAGTCTAAATTCCCCTTCCTATTGAGGGAGTTTTTGGAAGAGTTACCCCTTTCTTAGGCCAATGGATACTGAATGGTAATTGGTAGTCTCTGTTTCCATTTTTGGTTCCCTACTTAAAAATGAAGGTATTGGGCTAAGGTACTTTCCAGCTGCCTAGGATATAATGTTTCCCACAAGTTGTCAGAAGCTGTATATTTGATACCTAGCCAGCCTTCATATCTGGAGGATTTTCTTGGCATATGAAATGGATGAAGTACTAATCTCTTATAAAAATTAGCATTTAGGAGCCAAATGATAGCGTAATATGAATATCTAAGAATTCCTTTTACAATGTAATAGTTTAGGGAAGTTAATCCAAAAAATCCATTTATAATGGAGCTTGCCTATAAAAAGGGCAACTTGATTAGTTTGTATCTTCCTTCTGGAAGGGGAGCTTCCCTTCACTGAAGTGACTTTATTACTAAGGAGTTGCTTGCTGTATAATCAACTCTGCCTTTATTTGAGTGCTATTTGCCCCATCAGTTTCTAACAGCCCACCCTTCAGTTTCTCCCCAAATAATGCGTTGTCTTTGAGAAACATATTGTCAAGTCCTCAATGGTTTTTTTTTAAGACAAATTTTATTAACTTTACAGAACAATACACAAACAATCAAGGCATAATAATATAAAAAACCTTTTCTAAGAAAACCAGTAGAACATACAAAGTAGTTCCAAATTGTAATATATATATTTACGTTATCTGCTCAACTTCATATCTTATCCCTTTTCATTCTATTATCCAAATTATATTTCTTGCTAATTAAAATTTTATTGCCTTTCAAAAACAATACACAAACATACAAAACATAAAACATAAAAAACATAAAACATATTTTCTGAAAGCTGCTTGATCCCTGGTTAAAACTCTTCACACAGACATAAATTCAAAAATCATATTTACTTTATATATCAATCCATATCTTATTACCATTTTCAATTTTCTATATAGCTTCTTCCCTCTTTTATCTTTCTTAGTGTTATTTTATTTATCTTATCTCAATAAAATTCATAATACTTATCATTCTTTGTCTGTTCTTTTCCAGCTATCCATTCATCTTTTCTCTTTAAATATACTTCTCCTGTACACTGATTGGAGTGACGCCTTTAACTCTTTCCCGTAACTTAATAATACTTAATATAACACATTATATTGGGATTCTGTTTAGTACATTCTAAAATTACACAATAAATTTTATGAGAAAAGCAACAACACTACAATAACAAAATAAAAGCATATAAACCACTATCAATACCATTAAAAAGCTAATCATATATATTGATACTCATTTATATCTTAGACATTTTACTCTAAATACACATATAAAAACACAATCTTATGTACCTTCAGAATCCCTTTTTCAATTAGATTTACCCATTGTCTCTAAATAAGTTTTGCTTCTTTAAATCTTGCTTCCCACCATTAAGGCTTCTCATCCCCTCCTTTCTCTCTTATTTTACTCCTTGCCCTTTTTACCCCTTTGTCTCTCCTCCTCCTTTTTCTTCTTCTGCTTACCCCCTTTCTGTTGTTTTCTAACCTTGTATCCACCTTTCATCTAATTTTTCTCCCTTTGGATTGTTTTTTCAGACCTTAAAATCCCCTTTTTCTTTTCCTCTTTCTCCTCCTCCCCAAAGAAAACCCATTGTTCATCCAAGATGGCTTCTTCTTCTTCTTTATTCCAGTCATCCTGCTGCGTAGTCAGTTTTTCATAAGTGCATACTGCCATTTCTAGAAATTGAAAAAGAGTGCCCAAAGTGTCTTTTCCATCTTGCTCTTCTTTTTTATATTTTTGATATTGAATTTTTAGTTCATCCACAAACAATGCCATCATGAAGAGAAAAACTTTTTCCAAAACAACCACCCAAGTATTTTTAATCAAGAATAATTCCAAAGAGTTCCAAAGTCACTAAAAAATCCAAATAAACTATTTCTTTTAATACTTTTTTTCCCCTTCTTTCTTCTATTTCTCTTTCTGGGGTTACTGTTTGATCAAAGAGTTCCCATTAAGATATATCTTTCTTTAAAGTTCTAGGCAATCTCCTCCTTTTTCAAGTTCTGCTCCAAAAATTTTTTTTCCTCTCCCCCCACTTACACCAACACTTTTCCTTTAAATGCTCAGAAATCCATCCAAATCTCCATCTGCTATTTCTATGGGGTGGGAGAGTGAAGAAAAAAAAAGTTTTCCCTTGACAGCTTTCTCCGCGGAGTTCCAATCTTCTTAGGGATGCAATGTATCTTTCAGGCAATTCAAACAATTCAGTTTCCAGGGTTTTAAAAGTTGTTATTTTCCCAGCTCAGCCAGCACTTTCACTTCTGATTCTTCTTTCTCCTTCTTCCTCCAGCACAATCTTGTCCAGCTGCGGGCTTCTTTGTGGTGGCCATTACTGACCGCTGTTCCACCGCCTTGAGAAAAGGAGGTTATGCCGGGTGAGGAGGGGGTCTGCGACACCTCCTAACCCCTTCCCAGATCCTCCCTATCTTCGGCTGCCTCTACGGGGCAGCCTTATCCTCCAGACCTATCTGGATCGGAGGCACCAAGACGGCTAGCGCAACAGGGATCGTGCAGGATCGCGAATCCCCACCGCCGCCGAAGCCTGGCAAACCGGAAGCCGTCAAGTCCTCAATGTTTTGATTCAGGAAAATTTCTCAAAGAGGCCTGACAGACTTTTAAGCATCAACTATGTTTGCTTAGTAAGAACTGATGGCCAAATCTGGCTCTAGGTTCATGCCCCAGCATGCCAGTTCTCCAATTATGCAATCTGGGAGAGGAAGATCATTTAATTACAATTTATTCAGAATGTTCTGATAAAAGCAAATCCTCTCATGCAAAGAGAAAGCCCCAGGTATCAACTTGCATTATCTTTTATAGTTAACACATCAAAGAAAAATACAAAAGGAAAGTTGATAGACAAACACATCCTCATCTTTGCATAGGAAGTCAGTTACATGAAGTCAAACATGTTACCTATTTACACCCCATAATCCTAAATATGTTCATTCAAATAAGCTTCAAGGAACTTGTGGGAGTAGAATTTAAGATGTTAATGAGGAAAAATATCATAAGGTTACTTAGAATCCACAGAGAGACAAACCAGATTATCAATCAATATTAAACAGTTTGTTTGTTTGGTTTATCAATTGCTTACAAGATAATAGGTATAAGTAAAAACATAGTTATGAATACATGGATACATATAAGAAAAAGAAACAATAGGACAGGGACAGTAGACACATTGGTGCGCTTATGCACGCCCCCTACAGACCTCTTAGGAAAGGGGTGAGGTTAATCCTAGAAAGTCTAAGGTTGAAATTTTTGGGGTTTGGGGAAGAAACCACAGATTCAGTTAGAGTGTTCCAGACAATGACCACTCTGTTGCTGAAGTTGTATTTCCTGCAATCAAGTTTGGTGCGGTTAACCTTGAGTTTGTATCTCTTGTTTGCTCTTGTGTTGTTATGGTTAAAGCTGAAGTATTCATTGACAGGTAGAACATTGCAATGTGATTTTATATACTATACTTAGATCGGACTGAAGGCAGTGTAATTCTAGGTTTTCTAGGTCTAGAATTTCGAATCTGGTGCATAAGGTATTCTGCAACGAGTAGAGGAGTGGAGAACTCTTCTTGTGAAATATTTCTGGACTTTCTCAACTGTGCTAATATCAGAAATGTAATGTGGGTTCCAGACTGATGAGCTGTATTCGAGTTTTAGTCTAGCAAATGTTCTGTATGCTCTAGTTATTAGTGTAATATTACCAGAGAAAAAGCTACGTAAGATTAGGTTAACAACTCTTAACGCCTTTTTGGCTATGTAGTTACAGTAAGTGCTAGAGCCCACTGTAACTTTTTCTTTTTTTCCCTTTTTTGTAAGCTTTTTCTCTGGTAATATTACACTAATAACTAGAGCATACAAAACATTTGCTAGACTAATACTCGAATACAGCTCATCAGTCTGGAACCCACATTACGTATCTGATATTAACACAGTTGAGAAAGTCCAGAAATATTTCACAAGAAGAGTTCTCCACTCCTCTACTCGTTGCAAAATACCTTATGCCACCAGACTTTAAATTCTAGACCTAGAAAACCTAGAACTATGCCGCCTTCGGTCCGATCTAAGTAGAGTATATAAAATCATACATTGCAATGTCCTACCTGTCAATGAATACTTCAGCTTCAACCATAACAACACAAGAGCAAACAAGAGATACAAACTTAAGGTTAACCGCACCAAACTTGATTGCAGGAAATACGACTTCAGCAACAGAGTGGGCAATGTCTGGAACACTCTACCTGACTCTGTGGTTTCTTCCCCAAACCCCAAAAACTTCAACCTTAGACTGTCTACTATTGACCTCACCCCTTTCCTAACAGGTCTGTAGGGGGTGTGCATAAGCGCACTAATGTGCCTACTGTCCCTGTCCTATTGTTTCTTTTATTTTTTATTTTTCTTATATGTATCCATGTATTCATAACTATGTTTTTACTTATACCTATTATCTTGTAAGCAATTGACAAAAATAAATAAATAAATAAAATCTGCAGTAAGAAGGAAAAAGCATTCTACATTCCAGCCCGCAAGGTTTGATAAGCTATTAACATTACATTTAAAAGAGAGAAAAATAAACCAAATTAAAATACAAGAAAACTCGTACTACTTATCAAGTACAACAAAACAACCAAGTCCATGTTGTGTGGTCTTCAGAACTGCCAATATAGTTGGGTTATCTGCTGTTATAACATTATTGGTAGAGCTGTTGGAGTTTGGGGTCTCAGCTATTCAAGTAGATTCTGAATCTCTGGCAAGTCACGTACCTCACATTGGCAGGTTCTGTGCAGATTTTTTTTTTCTAATCTAAGTTGTTTATCAGCTTTCAGTTTCAGCTGCCAAGCTGAAGATTACATCATTTGGCACCAGATGAAATTTCCTGTTGAAAGAATTATCCTTCTGGGTTCAGTTCCAAGTAGGAAGAAAGACACAGGAAATATGGTGACTGCTTGGAAAGATGGTTTTAATGGTGGACAGGACCACACTGAGGTCCTGGGCAAAAAAGAGCACCTGAATGAGAGAGGGAGGACTTTGAGCTCACTTCCTGTTCCTGTGGCAAGAGATGTATTCTGATTGGTTGTCAGACTCCCATGGGGCCATGCAGGGTAACTTTGCACCTTGTCTTCAGTCCCAAGCATGGTTGAATATTGCTGGGTGATGTAGTCTTCCCAGGTGCCATGTGGTGAGATGGGTAGAGGGCTTATTCCATCATGTCCAGAGGGCCATGTCTTAATCTCATCACCCTGGAGCTGAAGGGTGGAGGGGCAGGGAGCTGCAAGAAACTGCTTTGTCTTTAAAAACATGTTTCTCCTTTTCTCAACCAGGAAAATATAATATTCTGCCTTTTTAATATTTCCTAGAATATTTCATTCTTCTAAGAGAGAGGTAGGTGCTAACTTTCTACAACGGTGAACAGGATTATTTCTAGTATCATAGAAACATCCCCACTTAGTCTTTTTAACTAAGATGGGGCTGAATAGCAGGTGAGTTTTTGCATAAGGAGCAGCAGTTACTATTTGTCAAAATTTAGCCAATGCTTTACAGAAGCTCCAGGCAGCAAAAGGTGGCAAAAAAGAGGAGGGACTCCTGCCACCTTTCTTATCAGTAAATGTGTACAGCGGAACCTTGGGGCACGACCATAATCCATTCTAGGACTATGGTCGCAACCCGATTTGGTCATGACCGGAAGCACAACCGTCTGCGCATGCATGGACCAAAACAAAAAACAAATGGTGCTGAAGGGGAAATCACCGTGGTCTGTTCACGACTAGCAGCAAAACAGAAGCAAAAAGTCTGGTCATCACCCAATTTGGTTGCCAACAGAAGTGTTAACAATCCGAGGTTCCACTGTAGTATGAATGGGGCTGATTTAATTAGATCTCTGATTTAGGATTTAGGATTTGGAACAATATTCTATTTGCTCCTAATGGTTTGAGAAAGTTAGGAATTTATAAAAAAAGCATAATACTAACAGTGTCTAGATTGATTGAAGAGAATATTTGAGGCTCAACATTGAGCTGTGGTGTCCTTGCACTCTCTCAGCTTGGTTTTCTTGCAGACGTTTCATTACCAAAGTAGCATCATCAATGAGAGAGCACCAAAGACCCCCACAGTCTGGATTTTTAACCATTCAAACATCTATTTGTTTGAAACCTGTTTTTATTCTATCTGGCCCATTCCATGTTGACACCTGCCCTAATAAAAGAGGGTCTATGTGTATTGCCAGCTTCTCCCATCTCAGAAAGAGTAAGGAGTTTGTATTTTATTTTCTATAATTCTTTTCAAAGATCGACCTTTAACTTAACAGGGTTAAACACCCACCCACCCAGCCACTCCCGTTTTATTCAGAAAAACACTTATGAGGCTGAGAAATACTATAATCAGACTGTCTTCCAGCTCAGTGCAGTCCATTTCTTAGATTTATACTGCTGAAAGCGGCAGTGTTCCTAAGAAAGACAAATACACAACGATAGGCCAATGTTACTTATACATTGCACTATCTATCTAAGAAAGTGTAGTTCCCTCATGTGCACCTGCTCAGATGAGTAGCTCTTTTGAATTTCCAAAGCGGCCAAAGAATTTTAGCTCAATTATTGCTCTGTCAAGACACAACCTAACATTCAGCTGAATATTCTTTGACATTCCTGCAAACGCGCAATGCTCTCGTTCAATCTCCCGCAATAGAAAAGGGAAAACGGAAGTGAAAAACAGTAAGAAAAGCATGCTCCTCTGCTCTTTCTATTTATCTATGTGAATAAAGGCTTCCTTTTGCGAGGGTGCTAGGCTGGGCACATCGAGCGGTTGCAGCCCGTCCGGTCATGTGACGTGACTGTTTTGGCTAAGGCCACAACCGCAGCCCGAGGTTCTCGGCTCTCGTCAATGGCTGCTCGGATCGCTTCGGAACGGCTCTCAGCTGGGGCGAGGCATGGAAGGGGCGCGCCTATGGCTTGTGGTGGCAGCCGTGCTGGGAATGGGGTCGAAGAGCACGGGTAAGTTCGTTCATCTCTCTCTCTCTCTCTCCCTCTCCCTCTCCCTCTCTCTCTCTCTCTGTGAGATGGGATTTAGTGTCCCTTTGGATGTGATGTTCAGAATCAGCAGCAGGGATGAAGTGTCTCTTATTCTGGGCTCGGCCATGAGCCACGGGGAGAGAAAGCGATCGTGAGAAAAAGTTGAGAGCGCTTCCGCTTTATCGGAGATAACAGTCTCATCTCTTGCGATAAGAGGAAGGGCATTCCGGAACGAGAGCCGTGATTTGCTTGCCCAGCCTCTGAGAAACCAGCCTGTTGATCAGCCATCGTACCGAAGAACTGAGCTCAGTGGAACTCAGTGTCTTTTGAAAAGAAAAGAAAGAAGGCTGGAAAAGGCCATGAAGAAATAATGGTCCTTTTCAACCGTGGCCCTTTTGCCCCTGATCTCACTGTGGTAAGAGAAAATACCAGCCTGCCGGGAGTCAACCACACCCTCAGAGTATCAGCAAAAAAAAGAATAATGTTGAGACGCTAGAAAAAGTTCAGAGAAGAGCAACCAGGATGATGAGGGGACTGGAGGCTAAAACATATGAAGAATGGTTGCAGGAACTGGGCTTGGCTAGTGAAGAGAAGGAACAGGGGAGACATGATAGCGGTCTTCCAATATTTGAGGGGCTGCCCCAGAGAGGAGGAAGGGGTCAAGCTATTTTCTAAAGCTCCTGTAGGCCAGACAAGGAATAATGGATGGAAATTGAACAAGGAGAGATTTAACCTGGAAATGAGGAGAAACTTTCTGTCAGTGAGAACAATCAACCAATGGAACAGCTTGCCCTCGGAAGTTGTGGGAGCGCCATCACTTGAGACCTTCAAGAAGAGATTGGACTGCCATTTGTCAGAAATGTAGGGTATCCCGCCTGGGTGGGGGTTGGGCTAGATGACCTACAAGGTCCCTTCCAACTCTGATTATACGTTATCTGAGCACTTGTTAAACATAAAGGCTGATCTGAAGAAGGAGCAAGTGCAAGGGGGCAGGATTGGAGCAGGAGGTTGAGGGAGACAGCAGATCCCAGAGGAGGATGAAGAGGAGGCTTCATAGAAAGCAGATAACTCTTACTGGGCCACTATAAACAAAGTCCCCCTCCTCCCTTTTGGGCTACCTGGCTAGGACTGAGTTCCTTGCCCAGGCAGAGAAAAGGCTGGTCCTTCATATTGGAAAGTCTAGAGCAGGGTGGCCAACTTTGGCAATTTTAAGAGTTGTGGATTTCAGTTCCCAGAATTCCCCAGTTGGCTATGCTCAAAGTGCTACTCCGAGGTCAGTTTATCTCCTTGGTTAGACATCTCATTGTGAACATTATTTAAAATTTTAGTTTGGACCGCTGAGACTCCAAGTCTGTTTGTGTTTTCAATCCTTGCTCTTAAAAGTTTAAGACAAGAAGAAGAATAAACCTCAGTGGATTCTTTATATCTTTTCAGTGTTTACTTTCTTTTACTCGCTCTCCATTTCCATACAAGTGCTGCAGTACTCCGCTTACAGCCATGCATTTAGTGGCAGTTCAAAATTACAACAGCACTGGAAAAAATGGCTTATGACTATTTTTCACACTTGCAACCATTGCTGCATCCCCGTGATCACATGATCAAAATACAGATGCTTGCAAACTGGTCTATATTTATGATGGCTGTAGTTAGTGTCTGGGTGTGTTGAAGTCATGTGATCACCTTTTGCGACCTTCTGACAAGTTTATTAACATCCATGTCATTAACTTAACTGCAGCGATTCATTTACCAATTGTGGCAAGAAAGATTGTAAATTGGGGCAAAACTCACAGTAACTGTCTCGCTTAGCAACGAACTTTTGGGGCTCAATTGTGGTCATAAGCTGAGGACTAACTGTATCTAGAAAGTTTTCTGCCACGCTGACCATCTTTCAAGGAGACAGCCAGTTCCAAAATTCTGGTGCCCAACTGATTTAAAAAGTTAGGGTGACTAAGACTGTTTTTCACATCACAGTCCAGTTCCATCATAGAATCCTTCAGTAGAAAAAACTCCCTATAATAACATAAATGATCTTTATTGTCTATTATGATCCTAATATCTTAGGGGCAGTATAGTTGTAACTTAGTTTGTTCAAAATACTCAGCTGATTGGTCACAATGGGCCCTTAAAGCCTGGTTCTAACTTGTACAAACTGATGTATTCTTAGTCATAAGATGAAGGCATTTCTCTCTGTAGGCCTTCTCCAAGAAGGAATTTTTCAAGGAAGAGTATAATTTTATTTATTTATTTCCTACCTTCATTTTTTTATGTATATAAATAACTGAAGGTGGAGAACATGCCTAATACTCCTTCTTTTTCCCATTTTCCCTGCAACAAATAAGAGAGAATGACTAGCTCAGAATCACACAGCCAGCTTTCATGAAAAAGCAGGAATAGAACAGTTACCCGGTTTATAGCCTGATACTTTAACCACAAGACAATTTCCTGAGGGTGGCAACACATCACATGGTCCTGTCTTTTGCTGTCACACATCAAAAATAAAATTCTTTGACTTAACACAAGCTCTGCTGCACACTTTCCCGTAAAACATAATTTGGCTATGATTCAGCCTAAAAATGCTTCAGGGATCTATTTCGCTTGTAACTTTCTTTTCAACAAACATTATAATCTTGCTATTTTGCTATTGCTAAATTTCATGCCTCTTGTGTTAGCCATGAATTAGCATTAATGAGAATAATTAAATTAAGAATGTAATGCAAATGTGTATATCCTAAATAAGATTCAGAGTGCCACGCTACTTTGAGAGAATATATGCACTGAAGTATATATATTGAGGTTTTGTTTATAACCCTGTGTACCGATTGCATATGGTAGGTTCCTCATAGTCCCTTGGATTGGAGTTGCCTAATAGTTAAATAAATAAACCAGTGACCCTTGGCTTATTGCTTTCCCTCTAGTTTGCCTTCACTGTTTTCAAAAATGGGTGGAATTTCCCTTCACATGTAAAAAAAAATCAGAAAATCGTCAACAGGGGATTGCTTATTGGGTTATAGATACAAAGCCATCATTGGTGATTTTTGAATTATTATTATTATTATTATTATTATTGGTTAATCTTTAGTGAGATTCACAGTCTTTGGGGCTGGTTGTTAGTTCAACAGCTTGAGTCCTAACAAAGGATCTAGGAATTGTTAAGGTTGGGGTATTATTATTATTATCATTATTATTATTATTATTATTATTATTATTATTATTATTATTATTAT